>JARPMJ010001491.1:0-161262 GCA_033366665.1 Phoxinus dragarum | reverse complement strand
GAACGTTTGCGTCAGTGATGAAGTCAATAACGTCCAACACCACTGGTTCTCGTCGTGTCTCGTATTCAAAGGGTCATTCAAGTTTAAAAGAGAATTGAGAGCAAAAGACGATCAGTGAATAATGACCTACAAATCAATCTGTTTCTCACACAAAAATCTTTGGATAATTCTTGGACGACTACACTGTAAAAAATGTCCATCTATCACTTATCAGTTTACAGGTGAAACTCGAAAAATTTGAATATCATGCAAAAGTTCATTTATTTCGCCACATTGAGGCAATAATTCATGCAAAAGCGGCCCAAACCAAGTACGGAGAACATATGCATGATTATACTTTTCAGAGGGCCGAAATTTCTGTATTTAAAATCCTTTTTTTTATTGATTTCATGTAATATTTACATTTTCTGAATTTGGGGTTTTCATAAGCTGTAAGCCATAATCATAAAAATTATAACAAATAAAGGCTTGAAATATCTCACTTTGCATGTAATGAGTCTATATAATATATTAGTCTCACCTTTTAAGTTGAATTACTGAAATAAATGACACCATATTCTAATTTTCCCGAGTTTCACCTGCATATTTTTGAGAAATGAGTGCAATAGGATCATAAGAATGAGAGAGAGAACGCTTCATTGATGAAACTTGTACAAGTCATTGCAGGGTTGATATTTCTGCTTGAGCTTCGTCAGTGTAACAGAATGCATGAAGTTGGCTAAGACATGCAGTATAATATCAGACTCATGCAATATGATGAGCATTCATGGTCACAGAGCAGAGAGCGAGAAGACGCACAAATAGTTGTGCCGTCCTTTGAAAACAAGAATAAAAACAACATTAGCACGTAATATTTTACACTTAAAGGGATAGTTGTTTCAAACCTGTATGAGTTTCTGCTTTTTAAAATTATAAATAGTATCACAGTGATATTAAAATTACACTGTGGTTAAGAATAGGAAATGTGCTCAATGCATGTGATTTGAAAACCTCTGACATGACAGATGTTTTAATCTCTTTACTTTGCCAAGTTAAAGATGTAGAAACATGCACTTGTAACGCAGAAACAGGCTTTAAAACTATATGCATTGTAAAAAAAGCAAAAAAGGGGCTACACTAAAAAATGCTGGGTTGTTTCAACCCTTGTTTGAACCCAACCATTGGGTTTACATTTTTTTATTAAAAACTGAAACCCAGCTGTTGGTTTTGTCTAATGTGCATAAAAAATGTGCCATGGAAACCTGACTTGCTCAATTAAATAAATGTTAAATTACAGAGAAAAAGACAGCATCAACAGATCTATGAAAAAGCTCGGTTACAGCAACAAAACCTAATTGTGTGTTTACTTCGAGGGACTTCACAGCAGCACAAAGGAAACTGTAGTAAGCAGAGACACTAAACATCAAGGTAACTTGCATGATGATTTGTAACGGTTGAATATGAAAGAGAGGGAGTGTGAGCGGGGCCGGTCGAGCGACTGTGGGTCTCGTGGGTCAGTCGCTCTGATATACTCGAGGACAGTGAGATCTGAGGTCACACGCAAGGCCAAAGTGAAACTGAGGCCTCGGATGCACTAAACACAGCGACATACAAATGTGGCCTTAACACACACTCACTTTATTCTTGCTCTTTGCCACAATTTAGAATAAAAGTGAAGTCATCAAACTCTTACAGAAAGGGAAGTATGGAATCATGTAGTGATCAAAATTGCTTTTTCTTTACCATCTTCTCCAACTCATGCATTAAAAAATAAAATAAAATGTGTTTATATTAGTGCTTTCAAATGCATCTAACATAAAAGTTTGTGTATATATGTATATACAGTATATATGTGCATATATATATATATATATATAACTTAAAAAATTACACAGTTTAGCTTTAAATACCTCAATATTCTCGCATCTAACATAAAACATATATATATATATATATGTTTTATGTTAGATGCGAGAATATTGAGGTATTTAAAGCTAAACTGTGTAATTTTTTAAGTTGATTCATGCATACTATCAAATCTATGACCTTGTTATTAATGTTACAAGCAGTTTTTCAAATTACAAAGAAAAAGTGAAAGTGTTTCTCTAACCGGCTCAACAAATGCCACATGCACCGCAATCCTCAGATAATGCACAAAGGTTTTTCAGGTTAGGTACTCACTGCTTATGGTGCAGTGATCATCTTTAAACTGTGCACACTGGTAACATACAAATCTGAATATAAATATTCACAGTAATTTTGCAAGCTGAAAGTATAATTTTTCTACCCAACCCAAAAAATAAAGGAATAAATCACTTGCCAAAAAAATTGCAAGGATGCATGCAAATGATGCACTGAATTTAACTAAAATAATTCCAGCTCACATGTCGTTTTCAGTATAATTAATAACAGGCTGACTGATTGACCAAGCCAAGATTGTAAGCATTAATCAGATAATATTAAAATTCTGGCTTTTGTTAATGAAGCAAGCGTGTGTGCAAGATAGAGAAGGAAAATCATCATATGTGCAGCGTACATGTCAACTCCTTCGGTTCCCAGGATGCACCTCATGATGTTCACGATGTGCTGGAATTGACCCTTCGCAGGGAGCTTGATTGACAGGTGATCTGACCAATCATACTTCACCATCCGCCATTTTGTCCGACAAAGCAGTCAGGAGAGTTAGTAGATTAACATGGGAGGATTTGAGCTTGAGAAGCGGAGTGTACTGACGTCTTTCCGCGGTTAAAACAACATTCCTTCTGATGTTCATTCATGTTTATTTGATGTTATAAATGAACTAGAAGGAAGAGATGATCGGTTCACGAGCAGCTTTAACTGAGGCGACAGCAATCTGACACACACATTAAAGAGCCACAAAACGCTATTTATTGTTTACATTTCTTTAAAAAAAGACTAAAATTTGAAAGGTGAGACTTTATTTAATATGTTTAATATCAAAAGTAACCGAAGAGTAACCTGGTCTGTGTCTGTCAGTGTGTTGTCAGTCTCCTCTGGAAAGTGTTTTCACTATAAGTATTTGCACAGTCCCCATCCTTCCATTTGTGTTGTTTAATTGCTTCAATATAATATATATATCAAATTTGTTCAATTGTAGTTTTTAAAAGGCATCTGAAATAATAAACTATGTGCAATGTAGTGTTGTCAAAAAATATCGATTTTTCTATATCAATACTGAAATATCTGAAACTCTTCCAATAATCATTTCCCACAGAATACATGACACCAGCTGCACTTTCTCTCTCTCTCATCTCTCCAAATGCGATTGACACAAACCCGCCTCTCCTCACTCACTCGTTTCATTTGCTCCGGATGAATATTGTTGGTGTTACAGGGCTTGATTTCACTTATTCCCGCAGATTTTGTGCTCACTCACTGAAGGTTTGCGCACATATAAAGCACTAAATTGATATTTTTAACTGCTTATTGTCCAAACATTCAAATGCACACAAAATAATGTCAAAATGCCAAGTTGGTGAGTATTCATGTAAACACAGTCGGTTATGTTTTAAGTGAACATAAACAGTTGAGAAGAAAACGCATGTGTAACAGTGTAATGGATCCGTGCGTCAGGTCTTAAAGTGACAGCATCCTAATATTCCTGCTGCCAAATTATGAGATAATATTAATAAATATCTAAATGGCAGTTTTCCCCCATTGTATCAATGTCAAAATTGTGTTCAGTGAAAATGCTGAGTGGCTATTAACTTTGGAAAACGCACTAGACCAGGGGTCTCCAACACGTCCAGTAGCTCGTGGCTTGATTGGAGGTAGCTCGACAAGGGGCCGTTCACAGAGCGCATCTTTTGTGCGCTCGAGTTCGTTCAAGTGCGGCAAGCGCGCTCATAATTAAAGCGACGCGCTCGTTTTTTCCAAGCGCAGCGAGATGAAAAGATCTCAAATTTTCAGAATTCCGCAAACGCATCGCAGATCATGTGACAAGAACCAACCATCAGCATCACCCTTTCCATAACAACATTGAAAGCTCAGTCAACAAGAAGAGTGAGGGTGCACTCAAACACTCTCCGTAAATGAATCTTGTAGCAGAGCTACAGCAAACGTTTTTCGGTGGTGGAAATTCATACTAAAACTTCTTTGTTGTTGTGGACTGGAGAGCGCAGTGCATGGTTGCATAGCAACGACAGGGGCCACAGGAAAATCGGACCGAATTTTACTATTAATAATAAAAGATAAGCTAATGTGCATTGTAAATGTCAGTAATTTATCTTTTCGGACTAATTCTTTTTCTAAAAATGATTTAAAGGCTGAAATATGTGAGGTTAAACCTTTTTTGTCAAACTTTATTTGAACGTAGATAACATGTTGCAAGACACTCCTTCAAAATCTGCCATCATTTTTAATGTTTATGTAAACAAAAAGTGCTTATTGATGCTCATTTTATTTGTTATTTGTATATATATTTAATTTCATTGTGTAGTATTAGTACTTTTTAAACAGGATTCTGTGATAACGTGATCATTTTTGTCACTATAATCATGAAATGAAATGTTCATCGCCATTTTATCTCTAGTTATGATCAACTAAAATCAACTATAATCATGGGTTTTTACAGTATAATATGCAAAGTACAATTTTCTATTAAAAAAAAGAATCTCTGATTCTGTGTTTTTCTCTGACATTTAAGGGTGACATATAGGCCTACAAAAACTCTATTAGGTCTAAAACAGTTTGGATAGTTGTTAATATGAGAGTTATGAGACATTATTAAAGAGATTTAAGTACACGAGTAGCTCTCGGCCACTTTCATTTTTAAAAAGTAGCTCTCAAATGAAAAAAAGTTTGGAGACCCCTGCACTAGACACAGCAGCTTCTGAGCAAAAAAAAGTCAGTGTCATGCCCTGGTCATAATAAAGATTAAGCAGATGCATCTTATAACAATAAAAAATACCTTATGACAGCCATTAGCCACCCTGGATCATCCCATTGAAATTAAAAAAATATATAAAAAAAGTAATATCAGCAGATATAAGCTATTAGCAGATTGACCGGACGATGCATGAATCCTTCAAAACCACGATGACATGAGGAGCCGTGTTAGTAAAGCATCCTTGGCACATACTTACTTTAGTCCTTCCATTTATAGTGTAGTTTCCCCAGATTTCCATTGCAATTCCTGACCAGGTCATCCATGCGACTCATCAAGAAGCAGATATTCTCGCATCCAGGCTCCTTCCCCTCGATCCAAGTGATTTTATCCCCCCTTATGTCCTTAGAAGAGTCACTTTTCTGACTCACCAGCTGTCCGTTAGTGAATTTCCCAGCCTGATGAAGAGCTTTCACATCATCTAAAATGGACAACCCGATGTCTTCACCCAGAAAGTTGTCCACGACACAAATGCCATGTTTGTTCATACATGGGATGATGTACTCAGTGGCCAGTTTTAGTGTTTGGGGTTTGTGTTTTGTGTTGCTGCTGTCAGTCTCTGAGCTTTCACTTCTGGTGAACAGTGTTGGATCAGCTGGTTTCTCCTGCAGATGTGGAGTTTGTGCCACAATCTTGGTGTTTTCAGCCTCTCTGCAGGTGAGTTTATGTTTTTTCCAGTGCTGTTTCTGATGGTCTTTGCTGCAGTAGAAGGAGATCCGGCACCTACCGCACTTTAAAAGGTTTTCCATCTTTCCACACAGCTCGCAATACTGTTCATCCCTGTCTGGATCCAAAACAGTAGGGCATCGCTCCATGTTCTCGTTTGCGCGCTGCTGGCCCTTTAAATAGTGTTCTTCCCCACGCGTTCCTGCGGATAACTTTCACGTTGATCCACGCACAACGCGTCCGCCTTAACAAACGCAAATCAACATCCTTACCCGTTTCATCACACAAAATATATTCCACTTTCTCCGTTAAATAAACGGCTGGGTTTGTGATCGTGCCGCGCGCGCTCCATCCCGCAGGCGCGCTCCTCATGCGCGTGGTGGTGTTGTGTGCGTTCTGCACGTCCCCAGTACAAACCAAGCCTCTGACGTCAGACACGAGGGGCGTGGCGAAGGGGTTCAGACCTGATAAATATGCCCCGCCTTATTTCATTCACATTCACACACGGGAAATTGAATTACTGTGTGTTCGCTCATGATCTGTCGCATTCAGAAGGATTTTAAAATGTTAATGTCTTTGTTAGTAGTAGGTAGGTGGCCTAATTAGCAAGACTTTGAAGGCTTCAGGGTTTAGTTCAGGTCGACGGGGGTCCACACGAGCCGATTCGTTTTATCTGTGCGTCACTAAAATGAGATGCAAAAATAACAATTACTTTTATTGTTTTTGCATTTAAATAAACTGAATTTAACTCGAACTGCTGAAAGTAATTTATAAACATAATCTGAACTCATTTTACTATATATTATTATATTATAAAATTCTGTAATTTATTTCTCACCCTCATGTTGTTCAAAACCCTTAAGACTTTCGTTCATCTTCGGAAGACAAATTAATATATTTTTTATGTAATCTGAGAGCTTTCTGTCCCTCCTCCATTGACCGCTACGCAACTACCACTTTGACTCTTCAAAAAGTTAATAAAGAGATCGCAAAACTAATCCATATGAATTAAACGGTTTTGTCAAAAAATTCTGAAGATACTCAATCGCTTATGTGATGAACAGGCAACATTTATCAACTCACATCATGTTTGAGCTTCTGGAAGAGCCAATGAGGTTCATTCTCGTGTTGCGCATCATGTTTGAGCTTCTGGAAGAGCCAATGAGGTTCAGTCTCGTGTTGCGCATCATGTTTGAGCTTCTGGAAGAGCCAATGAGGTTCATTCTCGTGTTGCGCATCATGTTTGAGCTTCTGGAAGAGCCAATGAGGTTCATTCTCGTGTTGCGCATCATGTTTGAGCTTCTGGAAGAGCCAATGAGGTTCAGTCTCGTGTTGCGCATCATGTTTGAGCTTCTGGAAGAGCCAATGAGGTTCAGTCTCGTGTTGCGCATCATGTTTGAGCTTCTGGAAGAGCCAATGAGGTTCATTCTCGTGTTGCGCATCATGTTTGAGCTTCTGGAAGAGCCAATGAGGTTCATTCTCGTGTTGCGCATCATGTTTGAGCTTCTGGAAGAGCCAATGAGGTTCAGTCTCGTGTTGCGCATCATGTTTGAGCTTCTGGAAGAGCCAATGAGGTTCAGTCTCGTGTTGCGCATCATGTTTGAGCTTCTGGAAGAGCCAATGAGGTTCAGTCTCGTGTTGCGCATCATGTTTGAGCTTCTGGAAGAGCCAATGAGGTTCAGTCTCGTGTTGCGCATTATGTTTGAGCTTCTGGAAGAGCCAATGAGGTTCAGTCTCGTGTTGCGCATTATGTTTGAGCTTCTGGAAGAGCCAATGAGGTTCATTCTCGTGTTGCGCATTATGTTTGAGCTTCTGGAAGAGCCAATGAGGTTCAGTCTCGTGTGTCAAGCAGGTTCGGTTGAGCTTCTGTGTGTTTATGTTCGCTGATAAATTTTTATATGTGAATAAAAGTCTTAATAAGATCTGTTCATTATATAAAGCGATCAAGTCTCTTCAGAAGATTCGGACTAAACCGATCAATTCATATGGATTAGTTTTATGAACTTAATGAAGCGTCAAAGTATAAGTTGCGTAGCTGTCAATGGAGGGGACATAAATCTCTCAGATTTCATCAAAAATATCTTGATTTGTCTTCCGAAGATGAACAAAAGACAGGTTTGGAACAACATTAGGGGGAGTAATTACTGACAGAATTTTTATTTTTGGGTGAACTATATCCATTGAATTCAGCATATAGTGGTACGCCTATTTCTTACTAGATATTCTTACTAGTTTGTAAACAAGTTACTATAACACTCAAAAAAGCAGAGTTAATGAAAAACAAATAGCTTTTTCGAGACAGCGGATCTATGTTCAATGCATTGTTTTGCAATGTCATTCACGTAAATGGGTTGGAGAGTATTAAGTAGGCTACATATTCTCAATTCTAGACGAAAAGAAGTCGGTCTAAATCAGGGGATTTCAAACTGGGGTCCGGCCAAGTGCTGGGGGTCCGTGGAAAAGTTCAGAGAAAAACGGATAAAAAATAAATAAATCTAATTTTTTTAAATTTTTTTTTACAATTAAAGTAGGCTAAATAGATAAAAACTTTGATTACAATATATATATAACAAACGTAATATATAACAAAATAGAAAATAAATAGCATATTTGACACATATTTATGATATTCTAATATTTGGGGGTCCGTGGCATCTAAAAGACTGAAAAGCTGTGATCTAAATGACCACGGCACATTTGTGCAAGTTTCTAAGCAAGCAAATATATGGGATTTCAATAAAATGCACATACATGTAATTTGATGATGATTATTTTGTTGCACTGCCCCCCTACAGGAGCTCGCGGGCACTCGTTCACACAGTGAGGAGGCTCTGGGTGGCACGTACACAGTTGGCATCAATCCTTCAGGCTGAAGTTCATGAGGAAGAACTGTAATCTGATATACTACTGCATGTGCAATCAAAGGAGAGAACGTGTGTGTGTGTGTTCAATTTGTTTTATGCAATGCCATGACCATGAGAGTAGTGAGAGTAGAAATATGCTCTGAGGAAACATGATGTAAATATCATTGTATATGAATATGGAACAATGTACAATGGTACCACTACAATATATTTTTTGTAAGAATCTACTACACCTTTCATTCATTCATTCGTTTTTATTCATTAGTTCATTCATTCATTCATTCATTCATTCATTCATTCATTCATTCATTCATTCATTCATTCATTCATTCATTCGTTAATATCCTTTGTTTTCCTTTCAGTTTTTTTCCATTTAATTTAATTTAATTTCTTTTCATTTTTCATTTAATTTCGTTTATTTTCAATTATTTTTATTTATTTTAATGTTTTTTCTTATATTTCCTTTTCATTTATTTTCCTTTTGTTTTCCTTCCAAGTTATGATTATTTTTTTCATTAAGTGCTTTAGAAGTTTATAAGAAAATAATATCAAGTCAAAGTTTATTTATATAGCACTTTTTAAAAACAACAGGTGTTTAACAAAGTGCTGTACACACATATCCTTTATCAATAATGCAATCAACCAACATGATTTAAAATAAAAGGAGTAAAAAATAAAATAAAAAAACAGCAAGCATAAAACAATACTCTCACATAGCATAATATAGCCTAAAAATGACTTTGACATAAAAACAGCTATGAAAATATATGCTTTCTAAATTATTTAAACAAAATTTGAGCACCTAAATCATCTAAAGAATATCACATTTACAACTGGACTAAAAATAGCCTCGGAAGTCAATGGACCAGGTTAAACTACATTACCCAGAATGTCTTGCGGTGACACGCAATCAATACGCGCAGGTCCCGTGTAAACAATGGAAGTCCGTGTGCGTGCGCGTGCCAGCGTTCAAACCAACCGAGTTGCACGTAAATCGCTGCTTTTATAACGAATGCACGGTTTGATTACACATTTATAAAATAAGTTGTTTCTTGGTGTAATATTTGCGGAAGTACGTAATCATACAGGCACACGTGTAAACCCACGATAAAGGCGTTCAGCTGGATTTACACGCACTAAAATCACAGTCAGCTGCTAAAATAAAAGAGTTTATTGTACATTACAACTGACCAATTCACGTGTCCAGTGAAAAACACTTTACTACAGAGATGAGTAAACGAGAAGGTAAAGGCCTGACGACGTCTTTTACTTCACGGATGCAGTTTAAAAACATTTGATTTTCATGCAGAAATCCTCGTACTAAGAATCGTTTGCTTTCATATTGCTGTGACGGTGAGTTATGTTCTTATATGTATATAATGCTTTTAATGTTCCTCTTAGACGAGGGATGCGGCCGAAGACGAAGGACAGAAGTCGGACAGAAACCCGAGGACTGCATGAACCCAGGACTCAGCTGTCATTGCTGCTTTCAAAGGTGTGTGTGTGTGTGTGTGTGTGTGCAGCATGTGTTAACGATACCAGATAAATGCATTTGACATATTTACTGGTTTCTCTGACAGTATTCCAGCAAGAACTGGACACCAAGCATGATAAATATGAGCGTTTGGTGAAAAGCAGTCGAGATATCACCATTGAGAGCAAACGACCATATTCCTCCTGCACAGAGTGACCAGGTGAGATCCATTCATGTCATGATATATATATATTCTAAATATGTACATAATTATCATATATATATTTTAGAAAATAGTCAAAGTGAATAGGTTGCGAACGAACGAACTACTTTACACTTAGTGAGTGAGTGATAGATAGATAGATAGATAGATAGATGGATAGATACAATAATAGAGGGATAGATAGATGGATAGATTGATGGATAGATAGAATGATTGTTGGATAGATAGATAGATAGATAGATAGATAGATAGATAGATAGATAGATAGATAGAAGAATAGATGGATTGATTAATGGATGCATAGATAGATAGATAGAAGAATAGATGGATGGATAGATGGATAGATAGATAGATAGATAGATAGATAGATAGATAGATAGATAGATAGATAGATAGATAGAAGGAAGGATATATAGTTAGATGGATAGAATTGTTTTTGTTTTAATAAATTGGTTGACTAAAGCCTGGCTCACACTACAGGAGTTTTAGGCCGATTTATGCCCGATTTTCCCCTCCCGAGAATCTGAGAAAAAATCTTGTCGAGGACCTCGATCGGTTCCGATGTTCGGCGCAGATTATCTGCTAATGTGAGGCGTTCACAGATCGAATCTTGCTCCTTCCGATCTTCTCTCACACAAATCGGGCCCGCCCCGATCATATCAAACATGTTTGATATTTATCAGGATGAGCAAGATTGTGATTATGTCAGTAGGCTACTGTCACAATAGCCAATAAGAAACAATAGGGCTGTTTTGGTGAAGGAATTTCAATTGAGGTAATTTTGAGTGACTCAAATATGTGGTATTATCTCTATTTATTTATTTATTGCTAAATAAATTTATGTTACGCTGTGGTCAGCAGGCACAAAGACAATTAAGTAGCCTAAATGTTCGGTAATGAGACGAAAATAAAAACCGCATTGAACCGAAGTGGAGTACAAAAGATAGGCTATATACTATTATTGTCCACATAATATCAGAACATAAACCTGACAAAAAGCGTGTTAGAGAGTGTGTGAGAGAAAGAGAAGAGGGAAGAGAGAGAGAGTGTGTGCATGCGTTTGTGTAAGAGAGAGAAGAGAGAGTGTGTGTGTGTGAGAGAGAGAGAGAGCGAGTGTGTGTGTGTGTGTGTGTGTGAGAGTGAGAGAGAGAGTGTGTGAGAGAGAGAGGAGAGAGAGAGAGTGTGTGTGTGTGAGAGAGAGTGTGTGTGTGCGCCAGTGCGCGCAACCATTATAGTGTCAAAATATCCCCACAAAGATCGCAATATCCGAAATCCTTATATGCGGCTGAAACAGGTAGCCTAGTGCCTCACACATCTTCCCACATTTATTAATTTAATTAATATTTATAACATTTTAATATATATAACATTATAGTCATTATGGCCTTAGAATTTTTTAAGGGGGTGGGATGCACTATAGGCCCCTTTGGCGCGGTCTAAGCTTTTGTCCTTAATGGCATTTTTTGCCTTGCATTACTTTTACTTTTATACTTTAAGTAGTTTTGTGCTCTGAACTGAAGAGAAGAAGCGCCAACATGGATCTGGGAATCTGCAGGATCTGGAGAGATTCTGTGTGGAGGAATGGTCTCTGATCTCTTGTCAGGTGTTCTCCAAACTCATCAGGCATTATAGGAGAAAACTCAGAGCTGATATCTTGGCAAAAGGAGGTTGCAAAAAGTATTTAATAAAAGGGTGCCAATAATTATGGCCAACGTGTTTTGGAGAAAAACATTTATTTCATAATGTGATTTAGCCCCACTTTCAATTCTCTTGCTTCAATGAAAGGTTAGAATTTTGGCAATTTTTTTAATGAAAGATCAAAAGGATAAACAATGCAGATTAATTTTTTTTACAGCCAGATTTGATCATATTTACCAGGGGTGCCATTAATTCTGACCATGACTGTAATAATGACATGGAGGCGCCGGCGCGTCACTTACATTGGACGTGAACTGAAGCGCATCACATCATACATTACTACCCAGTGTCAGAAGGATATGCACTATGCAGCAACAATTTTGGCGCCCCCAAAACGAATGGGCCGCCGATGTACGAGTTTTATGGGTCGTTAAGACGAAAAAAAAAAAGTATGAGATGTATCGGCCCAAAAAGCACGTCGGACCACTGGGAATCTCCCGGTAGTCCTGATGGCCAGTAACCTACATGCATGGACGTCACACTTTAAATCCTACCTACCTGTTGCCTTTCACCTCACCATCCACTTATTTAGCTGCTGCCGCCAGCTTTTTTTGCTTTATCCATCTTTTTCGACGGCAACTCGTAGCCTACCTGCTCACTCGCGATTTTACCCTAGAAATAGGCTACTCTCTGAATAATCCATTATGTGCGTTTCTCTCTATAGGCGCGTTCACTACGGAGATGGCGATCGTCATCTTCATCTTTGCAGACACTGACAAAAAAAAACACTAGTTTATTAATAAAAATCAATGCACTTGTGTAACCGGATTTACAAATGCACATCTTGTATAGCCTAATACACACATATATTAGGTCGAAATAATGAGATATTACGCTGAAATAACATTATCAATAATATTAAATCTTTAAGAATATTTGATTGAATGCTGTGCTTGTTCAATTTAATAAAATTAAAACTTTAATTGTGATAATTAAAATAATTTAATATTAAATATTGAGTGGCCAAGTTTTGCTCATTTATTAATATTATTCGTAAAGCCTATAATACATTGCACAGCTCTCCCTGTCAATGATCTAGCACCCCCTCAGCACCTGCGTAAAAAAAAAATATATATATCTGGTGCCGCCCTGATATGAAGGACAGATATTTACATCTGCTTTCCCGCTTCAGATCACGTGAGATCTGCGTGAAATCACGTGAGCCGCTTCCTCTGGCACGATAATCTTAATAACAGTTTGTAGTGTGTGATGTGCCGCGATTTTCTAATCTTGTAGTGTGAGCATGTTTAAGATTTGAGGGAAGACAATCTGCAAAGATTCTCCTTAAGTGTGTGCTGCAACCAGATTTCAAAATCGGTTAGGATTTTAAAACTCCTGTAGTGTGAGCCAGGCTTTAGTCAAGTCAAGTCACCTTTATTTAAATAGCGCTTTTTACAATACAGATTGTATCAAAGCAGCTTCACCGTGATAACATGAAAATAATACAATAAAACAATTTCATCATCGTCCACCTTTAAGCCAGATCTATAATATAACTAAGAATATGATAATTGATAAAAAGGAAAACTTTGCCTCATAGTACAAAGTAACTTGTTAGATGTTGTATGTCATTATACTGTGAGTTTTTCTCGGATAAGATCATCTGTGAAGAGCCTGAACTGTAACCCAGCATGAGTGTGTTCTCCTCAGTGTTCCAGACGTTGAGGAGATCCTGACCGAGGCCGATGTGAAACTGGACAGCGTGAGGCAGAAGATCGGACAGATCGCAGAAGAACTGAGAGGAGAAGATCTACACCAGTTCCACCGAGCGATCACGCCAGGTACTTCAGTCCACAGCTCAGTGTTGCAGTTTTATTTATTTCCATCTAGATTCTGTGCTTCAACTTACACTTATTTCAACATTTAAATGTATTTGTTTACTTTTTTTTTTTAAACTAATATTCATATTTTATTTTTTTTCAGCTTTATTTCAGTTAGCAGAAGTGTTTTTAATAGTTAACCGATATAGATATCATTCCACAAAGTGATGGTGTCAGTGACCACTTCCTGGTAACTTGTATATTACGGACTACAGTACTATGTCATACTGCGCCGCGTTACCGACCAGGCAGAACAATCCTTCCATCCACCATAGATAATTTCTCAAATTGCTTATCTGATTTGTCTCAGTTACTGCCTGAACCCAAACAAACAGACGAATTAGAGGAAGTAACTAGCACTATGAGCACCATTCTCTCTAGAACATTGGATATTGTTGCACCCATTAGATTAAAAAAGGTCAGAGAGAAAAGTAAAGCACCATGGTACAACAATACTACGCATGTTCTAAAGAGAGAAACCCGTAAATTAGAGCGTAAATGGAAACAAACTAATTTAGAGGTCTTTAGAATCGCGTGGAAAGACAGTATGTCACGTTATAAAAAGGCCCTAAAAGCGGCAAGGGCTGAGCATCTCCGCAAACTAATAGAAAATAACCAAAATAATCCAAGATTTTTATTTACCACCGTGGCTAGACTAATACATAAACAAACGTCACCTGACCAAAATATCCCGTTACAGTTTAGCAGTAATGATTTCATGAACTTCTTCACTGAGAAAATAGAAAGCATCAGAACCACAATTGTAAACACTCAATCTTCAATCGCGCCTTATAAATCAGCCTCAATTATCACCCCGCAAGAACAATTACAGCGCTTTACAACTATAGAACAAAAAGAGCTAAATAAACTTATCACTTCATCTAAAACAACAACGTGCTTATTAGATCCTATACCAACTAAACTACTGAAAGAAGTGTTACCTGTAGTGGAAGAGCCTCTTCTCAATATTATTAACTCGTCTCTATCTTTAGGTCACGTTCCAAAAACATTTAAACTGGCAGTTATAAAACCACTCATTAAGAAACCACAATTAGACCCACATAATCTAGCAAATTATAGACCCATTTCAAATCTTCCATTTATGTCTAAAATATTAGAAAAAGTTGTGTCCGCTCAACTGTGCTCTTTTTTGCAAGAAAATGACATCTATGAAAAGTTTCAGTCTGGATTCAGGCCGCACCATAGCACTGAAACTGCGCTCGTTAAAATCACTAATGATTTACTTTTAGCTTCGGACCAAGGCTGTATCTCAATACTAGTTTTACTTGATCTTAGTGCTGCGTTCGATACTATAGATCACACAATACTCTTAGATCGACTACAAAATTATACTGGCGTTCAAGGACAAGCATTAAGCTGGTTTAGATCATACTTATCTGACCGCTACCATTTTGTCTATTTAAATGGAAAAAAATCGATCATAACTTCAGTAAACTATGGAGTGCCGCAGGGATCTGTGCTAGGCCCTCTATTATTCTCAATATATATGCTGCCACTTGGAAATATTATAAGGAAACATGGAATTAGTTTCCATTGTTATGCTGATGACACTCAATTATATATTTCATCACGGCCGGATGAAAACGCTAAATTATCAAAATTGACAGAGTGTGTTAAAGATATAAAAGATTGGATGACGCGTAATTTTCTTCTATTAAATCCAGACAAGACGGAGGTACTACTCATCGGTTCAAAAAACCGCCCACAAAACCTCTCACAATACAACTTTAACATAGTAGGATGTCCTGCTACTTTATCCTCTACAGTAAAAGACCTGGGTGTCATACTAGACTGCGACCTGTCTTTTAAAAATCATATTTCATATGTTACAAAAACGGCATTTTTCCACCTTAGAAACATTGCTAAGCTACGTAATATGCTATCAGTCTCTGATGCAGAAAAGTTAGTTCATGCATTCATGACCTCGAGACTAGATTACTGTAATGCTCTATTAGCTGGTTGTCCTGCATCCTCAGTAAACAAGCTACAGTTAGTCCAAAATGCAGCCGCTAGAGTTCTTACCAGATCAAGAAAATATGATCATATAACACCGATCTTATCATCACTACATTGGTTACCTATAAAGTTCCGTATTAATTATAAGGTATTGTTACTGACTTATAAAGCCCTAAACGGCTTAGCTCCAGTTTATTTAACGGATCTTCTATCGCCCTATAATCCATCGCGCTCTTTAAGATCGCTAAATTCGAGGCTTTTGGTTATACCTAGGATATCTAAGTCCACCAAAGGAGGGAGAGCATTCTCACATTTAGCTCCAAAACTCTGGAATAGCCTTCCTGATACTGTTCGTTGCTCAGAGTCGCTCTCCCAGTTCAAAACTAGATTAAAGACGCATCTCTTTAACCAGGCATTCATATAAATGTTTTAATCTTACAGTTAAATCCGGCCTCTAGTTCATAACCGCCAGAGGAGAACTGGCCCCCGACTGAGCCTGGGTTCTCCCAAGGTTTTTTTTTTTTCTCCATTAGGTCACCTGATGGAGTTTTAGGTCACCATTAGGTCACCTGATGGAGTTTTTCGTTTCCTTGCCACTGTTGCCTTTGGCTTGCTCAGTTGGGGATATTCAATTTAATGAATCAATCAATATTACTATTGATTAGCATTACCAAACATGGACGTTTTATTATTATTTTAATTTAATACTGTGAAGCTGCTTTGATACAATCTGTATTGTGAAAAGCGCTATACAAATATTCTTGACTTGACTAGTTTTAGTTAATAATAACCCTGATTGTACTTCTCAGTTATTTTTTGAACACCTAATATATATATATAAATTATATAGTGCTGTCAAATCGATTAATCGCGATTAGTCGTATCTAACATAAAAGTTTTTATATAGTGTGTGTGTGTGTGTGCGCGCGCACATACCGGTATATGTATGCATACATATATGTGACCCTGGACCAGTTACATGGGTATTTATTTTAGTTTATTTTTTAATTGAGAAATAGCTGAATAAATAAGCTTTCCATTGATGTGTGGTTTGTTAGGATAGAACAATATTTTGCCGAGATACAACTATTGAACATCTGGAATCTGAGGATGCCAAAAAATCGAAACATTGCGAAAATCTCCTTTAAAGTTGTGCATTTATGTTCACGATTGTGCTGCATTCACTCACAAAAATACATGTTTTATATATTTACGGTAGGAAATTTACTAAATATCTTCATGGATCATGATCTTTACTTAATATCCTCATGATTTTTGGCATAAAAGGAAAATGGATAATTTTGACCCATACAATGTATAGTTGGCTATTGCCACAGATATACCCGTGCGGCTCCAGAATGGGTTTGGGATCCAGCGTCACATATGATATAAAGTTACACAAACTTTTATGTTAGATGCGACTAATCACTAATATAATCACTAATAAACAGCACTAATATTATATAATTTAGATTAAATTGTCCTGACGATGTATTCCCTGGAATTTTTCTTGTAATTCTGTGCTAGTCTTATAAGAACTGATGATAAAATGAGAACATTTAGTTCTTATAATACTTTCATGTGTTACGGCTGTTCAGTTTAACATGCGGTTTTATATGCAAATCTTGCCATCATCTTCATCATCATCATCATCATCACAGTGTTGAAGACTTCTGGGTCTCTGCTAAAACCGGTGTTGTTGTTCTGCACTTTACGCCACTACGTATTACACAGTGGTGGGCCGTCAGGGCCAGCAAGGCCTTCTCTGCTGGCCTAAACATTATCAGAATCACTGACTTGAACTTTAATATATATTTTTTATGAATGAGTATTTAATTATTCCCAATAGTCCATCCATCCATCCATCCATCCATCTTCTTCCGCTTATCCGGGGCCGGGTCGCGGGGGCAGCAGTCTAAGCAGAGACACCCAGACTTCCCTCTCCCTAGACACTTCCTCCAGCTCTTCCGGGGGGACACCGAGGCGTTCCCAGGCCAGCCGGGAGACATAGTCTCTCCAGCGTGTCCTAGGTCTTCCTCGGGGTCTCCTCCCGGTGGGACGTGCCCGGAACACCTTCCCAGGAAGGCGTTCAGGAGGCATCCGGAACAGATGCCCGAGCCACCTCAGCTGACCCCTCTCGATGTGGAGGAGCAGCGGCTCTACTCTGAGCTCCTCCCGAGTGACCGAGCTCCTCACCCTATCTCTAAGGGATCGCCCAGCCACTCTGCGGAGAAAGCTCATTTCGGCCGCCTGTATCCGGGATCTTGTTCTTTCGGTCATGACCCAAAGCTCATGACCATAGGTGAGAGTAGGAACGTAGATTGACCGGTAAATCGAGAGCTTCGCCTTGCGGCTCAGCTCTTTCTTCACCACGACAGACCGGTACAACGACCGCATTACTGCAGCAGCTGCACCGATCCGTCTGTCAATCTCCCGTTCCATCCTTCCCTCACTCGTGAACAAGACCCCAAGATACTTAAACTCCTCCACTTGAGGCAGGGACTCTCCACCAACCTGAAGTGAGCAAGCCACCCTTTTCCGACTGAGGACCATGGTTCATTTTTTATGAATGAGTATTTAATTATTCCCAATAGTCCATTCTCGTAATTTCATAGCTTTTCTCTTGGTTGCGCTGCTTCCAGTAGTGTATGATTATTTTAGCGCTTTTTTTTTTATTATTTTTTTTTTTTATTATCTTTTTATTTAGAAAGGCAAAATCCCATCACATACATTAATTACAACCTTAGTCGTTCAAGTACATTGGTTAAGATGAAGCCAGGAAGTTTTGCCCCTCTGAATTTTCCTTTTACGGACCACTACTTATTTCAGTTAGGAACAATAACAAAGCAGAACGGAACCGGGATGCGCACCACCTCTGGTTATTAAAACATCACTTAAATAGAGGGCAGGTCTACACAAAGCACAAGTACAGTCAAATGAAATCAGATCTGATTGGTTTTACATACTCAGTCCATTTGGTCCAAATCTTGTAAAATTTTTCTTTTTCAATTTTGAGGGAAAAGGATATCTTTTCCATAACATAAATCTCATAGACAATTTCAATCCATTCATCAATGGTGGGTGGATCTTCTTTTAACCACTTCCTCGTAACAGATTTCTTACTGGCTGCCAATAATATCAGCAGCAACTTTTTATCATTGATATTCCATGTTTCGAACCCTAGATTGCCCAAATACACAGTTTCACAGTTGAATGGAATGTTTACATTAAATACATTGTTTATATGTTTGTGGATCTCTACCCAGTAAGGTCTAATTGTCTGGCAATTCCAAAAAATATGGAAGTGGTTGGCTCCATTAGATCCGCAAAGTCTCCAACAGGCATCCCCGTTACCCTGGTATCTTTTCTGATTGGGTGTGATAAAGAATCTTGCAATGTTTTTCCAGCAGAACTCCCGCCATGTGTTTGACCCGGTTGATAACCATTGTAGTTGGCAAATTTTCCTCCAGCTCTCCTGTGTGATTGTCACTTTCATTTCCCTTTCCCATTTCTTCCTTATGTATTCTGTGCTCTCTTGTTTAGATAGTTGTATGGTATTGTATAAATTGGAGATAATTTTGTTGCTTGGTCTGGGTTTAATTAATGATAGAAATACTTTCAGGAACCCTGACTCATCTATTCCTAACACCCCTTTAAGATTTTTATTAAAATGATGTCTCACTTGCAGGTACCTAAAAAAATAATCTTTTCCCAATCCATAATCTTTCTGTAGGGTTTCAAAACTCTGGAATTTCCCTTTGTGAATAAATGAATAAGTGGTTAAACCTTTTGAGATCCATATCTTAAATCTGCCATCGATCTTGTTTGGTGCAAAATCTGAATCATAGGCACACCATCTCATCATTTTAGATGCTTCTCCTAATCTGCAAGTTTTGACTATTGTCTGCCAGGATTTCAGAGAGCTGCTTGTTATAGAATCGTTCGGGATTTCCTGGTCTTCTAGTAATTTGTTATCACTTAGTAGGGCTGTCATTGGGATTCTGTTTAACATCATATTTTCTATTTCTTTCCATGTCGCAGTGTATGTTGGCGAACACAGACAGACTAAAGGTCTCAATTGGGCTGCATGGTAGTAATCTTGTAGGCAAGGAAGGCCCATTCCACCCTTCTCTTTTCTTAATTGCAGTGTCTTAAATTTAATTCTGGCCTTTTTCCCTTGCCACAAATACCTTGCTATCAATCTGTCCCATTCTAAGAATTGCTTAGGTGGTATTTTGACTGGCAGACACTGGAAAAGGTATAGTAACCGTGGAAGAATATTCATCCTGATTGAATCTATCCTAGAGCTTAAACTTAAAAAGGGAATAACATTCCATCTATGTATATCAGATTTTATCTTTGAATTTAACGGGCCATAATTGATGTCGTACAATCTTGTGAAGTCCCTAGGTAATAAAACACCCAGATATTTAATGGATTCAGCATCCCATTTCCAATTGTACATGGCCTTAATTGAGGATGGTGGGTCATAGTTAAATTTTAATATTTGAGTTTTGTTTATATTAATTTTGTAACCCGAAATGGAACCAAATTCCTCTAGTAATTTCATCAATTTTGGGAGTGTCTGAGTAGGTTGTGTTATATTTATCAATAAATCATCAGCAAATAGGGCCAGTTTTTGTTCCCCAGGTTCCATTATTACCCCCTTTATATCTGACCTCTGCCTAATCAGTTGACTCATGGGTTCTATAAACAAGGCAAAGAGGAGCGGCGACGCACAACACCCTTGTCTCGTTCCTCTTTCCAGAACGAATGAACTTGTTAGATCTCCATTAATTTTGATTCTAGCCGTTGGTTTGTTGTATAGAGCTGCAATTGTGTCAATAATAATCGTATGGAAACCAAATTTTGAAAGTACTTTATATAAAAATGACCACCTCACTGAGTCGAATGCTTTCTCTGCATCCAAACTCAATATCAGTGTCTCCAGTTTTTGTTGTGTGATTTGTCTCATAACGTGCAGTGTTTTCCTGATGTTATCTTGGGTCTGTCTTTGTCTGACAAAGCCAGTTTGGTCCTTGTGTATTAATATTGGTAATATCGGTTCTATTCTTTTAGATAATATGGAAGTGAATAGTTTATAGTCATTATTTAAAAGACTTATAGGACGATAATTCCCACAATCCAATTGGTCTTTCCCCTCTTTAGGTATGACCGAGATCATTGCCTCCCTCCATGAGGGGGGGATATTTTTGTTTTCTAAAACCCAATTAAACGTTTTTAATAATGTTGGAATTAATTGATCTTGCATTGTTTTGTACCATTCTGTGGAAAAACCATCAGTCCCAGGAGACTTCCCCCCTTTCATTCTCCTGATTGCTGATTGAATTTCTTCTTTTGTTATTTTAGATATTAATTTTTCATTTTGTTCCTCAGTGATCTGTGGGAGATTAATTTGGGCCAGAAAGGCATCGATCTGATTGTCGTTGCTTATCTGTGGTTGGGAATATAATGTTTTATAGTATTTTAGGAAGCATTTCTGGATTTTTTCAAGACTAGTTTCTATTTCATTTGTTGCGGAGTTTCTTATTTTGTGTATAGTTCTATCCGCTTGTTGTTTTCTTAACCTATACGATAAAAGTTTCAGTGATTTCCCACCTACCTCATAGTATTGTTGCTTTGTGAAGAGGAGTTTTTTTTGAATTTCCTGAGTATTTATTTCATCTATTTCTTTTTTTATTTTTTTAATCTTATGTTTGTTCTCCTCTTTGAGAGACTTTGCGTGTTCTTTCTGTAGTCTCTGCAAATCTTCCTCCAATTTTTTTAGTTTTATTCCCTTGATTTTTTTCTCATATGAGGATATGGCTATTATTTTGCCCCTAATCACCGCTTTTAATGCATCCCAGAGAAAAGGTGGGGTCACTTCTTCGTTATCATTAATATCTAAGTAAAACTGAATTTCTTTTTTCAATTTATCTTTAATAACTGGGTTATTCAGAATGTTTGAGTTTAGTCTCCAGAGAGTGGATTTTTTCTTATTATTCAGCTGGACTGACATATAAATGGGACCATGGTCTGAAATAGTGTTAGCTTTTATTTCACAATTATCCACCTTACAAAGATCCCCTTTAAGCATAAAAAAGTAATCTATGCGCGAGTAGACATTGTGAGCGTGCGAGTAATGCGAATAGTCTCGGCTCGTCGGGTTCATCTCTCTCCACACGTCTACAATCCCCACTTCACGCATCCAAGTATTTAGTCTTCTGCTAATGTTTTTGGCGCCCGATTTCCCGTTTGATGAGTCAATTTTCGGATTTAATCGGATATTGAAATCTCCGCCACATATTAAAATCCCTTGACTTTTTGTTGTCATTAGATCAACTATATGTTTATAAAAGGACCAGTCACTGCCCGGAGGAACATACACGTTAAGGAGACTCATCACAATTCCTTCTATTTTGCCCGTAACCATAACAAATCTGCCTTCGTTATCCTTATGTTCTGATATGTGTTCGTAATTTACAGCCCCGGATATCAGAGTCGCCACTCCTCTCCTCCTTCCCGATCCATGGGAAGAAAAGTAAACATGTTTAAATCCTGATTTATTCAATTTGGCATGTTCAGTGTCATTAAGGTGTGTCTCCTGCAAGAAAGCTACCTGAATTCTATCTTTCTTTATTTTTGATAAGATTTTCCCCCTCTTAACTGGATTGAGTACCCCATTAATATTAAATGATGCTATCTTTAGCGACCTGTTTTGCATCTATGTGATTCCCCCCTTCATCTCGCTCAGAAACCTAGTGCGCTTCCCCTTCCCTGCAAGAACCGGCAGGGAATGAACGACGAACATATTAACGAACATAAAACCAAACACATTTTGTCCGTGTGACTCCCTATGTAGGGGTCTATTAACCTGACCCTGTTGAGCCTCCCAAAATGGCTCGAAGGGAAAATTCCCCCTCCCCAATCCGGAGGGGGAGGCCCTTACCTGCAACAGTCGCATGGAGAAAAAATAAAAGTAAAATAAAAAAAATAAAAAGGGTGGTTCAAAGATGAAAAGTTAGTCCCGAACGAACCAGTCAATCCTGCCATAAAACTCCACCACTGTTAACAATACAGTTCAAGAAATTTCACCATAATTCCGTCGTCCTCGAACTTTGGGTTAACTCTTTTAGGTCCCGGATGGGGCAGGTGATGGTCTCCTGAAGGTTCTGAGTTTTTCCCTGTAGCGTGTTTCCCTTCCAGCTTTGAGTGTATCCTTCCTCGCTCGTCTATCTACTCTTTTCCAGGATAAGCGCTGTACCTGCTCCATGAGCGTTTCCGGGGGTCTGGTGGTTGTTGTTATAGCGTAGCCTCTTCTCCGCATGTCCTCTGATGCTTCCTCTATAGTATCGTAGGTTTTGGTTCCGTCGTCGTGTCTCACGCGTAGCCTGGCTGGGAAGAGGGTCTGGAACTGAACTTTATTTTCTTTCAGCACTTTGCGGATCTCTGAATATTCTCTTCGTTTTTCGAGTATCAGAGGTGGATAGTCGTGGTCCAGGTTTATATGTTTTTCTTGCCAGGTAAACCCCTTCCTCTGCCATGCCTTGCGGAGTAATGACTCTTTTGTTTTGAAACTTAAAAACTTAATTATGATAGAGCGTGGCGGCGCATCCGCTGGCGGCTGCGGTCCCAACGACCGATGAGCTCGTTCAATCTGCAGGTCGGGCATGTCATCAGTTAACTCGAGACCCTCGCGGAGTAAATCTCCCACAAATGAGACCATCGTTGTTGATTCTTTTTCGGCTCCCTCCGGCACCCCATAAATCCGTATGTTATCGCGTCTGGAGCGACTTTCCAGATCCAGCAGCTTATCTTCCAGCTTTGTGTGTAGCTTTAGCATAGTAGCGATAACTTCCTCTGTGTTTTGGATCCTCTCCTCTGCCTTCTCAATTCGCTCTTCTGCCTCGTCCAGCCTGGTGTTCACTTTCACAATTTCTTCTTCTATTGTCTTTAATTGTTCTTTATTTTCTTGGCGAAACTCCTTTAATTCTCGTAGAATCAGTTCCAAGTCGGCCATTTCTCCACGTTGTTTGCTAGCTTAACCTGTTAGCTGCTAATGTTGCTGCGCCCCGTACTTGTCTTCCTTCCTGTCTTCAGACGATTTTTAGTGCTCTAAGTGGTGTTATGGCTCTTGCCCCCTTGTCTGTGTTTTTATGAAATTATTTCTCTGTCTTGTATTGGGGTATTTCTCTGGTTCAACCGGGAGCTCTCTCTCTATGCGACCATCTTAACGATGTTCCGACCGGAAGTCTATTTTAGCGCTTTTATCCAATCATATTTCAGCCATCATGTGTTGCCAGGGTCAAATATATCTGCCTCGAGGCCTTCAGAATCGATAGTGCGGGCGCCTGTAGCTTAAAATGAATGGCAATGAAACTGTTGCTTTAACCAATCAGATAATCAGTCAGATTTAATAAGCCAATCAGATTTCGAGTTGACTGCACCGGGGCCATCTAGCAGGCGTACAAGAGCGTAAGCATTTTCACGCCCTTTGATTGGATGGTCAGAGCGTGTACTATTATTACTGGTAGTCAGAGATAGCTAACCGCATCAGTAGCGAACTGTGCAAACTAAAATATATTCCTGTAGATTTAATAGTTTTTCAACCCACAAATTAATGTTTCTTTCCTTCGTCGACCACCAGCAGGTTCAAACCTACCGGAAAAAATCCCTTATTCAGCTTACGCAGAGTCACGGATCTCTATCGATCTGTCCGGGTAAAAACAGAACTGACTGCAATGTAACGTTATGCCAGGACTGATTTTGAAGGCAAAAGTCGCGCTAATCTCATTGATATCGTTCAAAAATCTGTGTGAGAGCTTGTGTCGGCTGTAACGTTACACATCGTCTTGTTTTGCGGTGTTTTCCCGGTTTACTGCTTCTGTCGAGCAGACACTCTCAGCACTAAAGCGAATTAAAACTTATGCCAGAAATACGACGGGACAGACTGGACTTTCAGCACATTATAGCCTCGATGGCGATAGAAGGACTGAAACGCACAGACAACCTATACATCCTCCAAGTAATTTAAGTCTTTTTGAGGAAAGAAATTAGGATGTATTTTGTATGAAAAAAATAGTCAGTAGTTTTGGTGAGTACAATGCATTTTTTGCCCCCGTTTTTGTCCGTGTATAATATTTTCTTCCTAATTTTTCTTGTAAATTTATGATCGAAGCAACTTCTTTTTTCAAACATTAATACTTTTGTAACCATTGAAGGATAAGACAAGGGAGGATCCGTTTCCGAATTTATAATCGGAACGCAAGAACCACTGTACACTAACACAAAAGCCGAACTCACTCGCTCGTTTCTCTCTAACACCGCATTAACCCTATAACTGCCGGTGCAAAATAAAAACAGGAATTTCACTGTTTTTCGTTATTAATTCAGGTTCATCACTGAAGGCCTAGGTGTGAAATGCACGGCCCGCCACTGGTATTACACAATATCTCATCTTGATTAATCTTCCCAAAAAAAGGTCACCATGATTTTCCAGCCATTATTATTTTTGTCTTTCATAAGAGGAGCGAGGGCAGACTCAATGTCTGCAAACTTCTGAGGAAAGTGTGGATAAGCGAGGGAGGAGACCTAGCAAACTCTGCGGTTATCTAACGGTGAGGGGAAGTCGTTTTTAGATTGTGGCCGCAGAGAAATCATCGGGTCTTTCTTGCGACGTGACCGAGGTCAGATCCTGTCCATTAGGTTTCTATTTTTCTTTTTGTTGGAAGAGCTTTTATTGGTTTGTGAGGGATAAGCAGACGTCGCTCGCCCTCGGGCACAAGCGTTGAGAGAGAGAGAGAGAGAGAGAGAGAGTCTATGGTCGTGTTTAATTGGCTTGTTTTCGCTTGACAATAATTGCATCCATAAGTTCACTCTGCCGAAGCTGTTAACACTATTAGTACATGCACAGGTAATATGATAATAACAAGAACTGAATACTCACTTAAGCTGCTTCAAAGTTATGTCACAATCATCAGAATTATGAGACGAGTGCACTCAAATGACTCTATAAATATTGTAATCAGCACAGATGTCATGTGTTGATTTAAGAATAATAGTGGAAATAAACTGGTATTGCACATAGTTCAACTTTAATTGTGAATGCTGGTTAGTTTGTTTGCATTCTGGGAACTTTAATTAATAATTTCCCATAGATAAAGCACAAATTATGCACCTAATGCACATTTTCTCTTTCTTTTTGTTGTAGTAGCATTAGGCAAAGTAATGTTTTTGTTAGGATTTACACCGTGAACAATGATTTTTCAAAGTTGATAGTAAATAAAATAAAGTTATTGGAGGTACGTTTACTAGAAAATACTATTTCTAGTACTTTCTACTTTGTAATTAATTGTGAAATTTACTAGCAATGTAAAAAAAAAAAATGTTTCAATGTAAATCCTACTCCAATTTTTTTTCAGTGAAAATGGAAAGAAATATTACATTAACCCCTTAAGCGGCACCCCCTTTTTTTTAATAGACATGAAAATGCACATTCCGAACTTGAATGGTTGTAATTCAAGAAGGCTTTGGAATATAGATGTAAGATTGGTCTTGTTTTAAAGAAGACATTTGACAGATTTTTGTAGAAGTGAAATAAATTAAGAAAGTTAAACAGAAAAAAGTTTATGAAAATGTACAATGTTAAAAAATGTATTATTCATATTTTATATAAAATATATATTTTCAAAACCTGGTGGACTCTAAAAATGCTAAAAAAATCTAAGCAAAAAATCTTAATTTTAGGTTGATATCTCTTGAAATCAGCTTTCAGTGAGATTTAGTTTGGGCGCAGTACCACACTTCTCCACTAGTTGACATTACTGCCCATATAAGGGCGCCTCCATTTCCATATGTTGTTTGAGTGATCTGAACGATTATTTTTTACAATTTTCATAAAATTTATGAAGTAGACATCCTATTCAGAAGTAGTGTTGGAAGTATGGCAGATTTTGAAATGAACTCAACCTCTAAGAAACACAAAAGATCACGTATGTGCATTATAGCTCGCTGCCACATCACTAATGCTGAATCTATTATTTTTTTCTTTATATTTAAAACATTTTCAAACCTTTTTTCTAGAAGAATTGAATGGATGCTATCTTTTGAACTCTTGGCATGAAAACAAACTGAGGTTTCTACCATTCTTTCATGATTTTTCATGTTCATCACTATTTCAAATTAAAGGTCTGAACACGCCTGAGGAGTATGAACATATTCTTGATGCACATGCATTTCTGCTAAAAAGGCAAAACATTTTTGCATGTTCTGCAAGATCCCTCTTTCTATTAAACCATTTTTTTGGACTGTCCTAATTTTAATGCAAGTACACTCTAAAAAATGCTGGGTTGTTTTAACCCAATTTTGGGTCAAATATGGACATTGGGTTAAATTTTTAAATAGCATTTTTGATCCAACGTTTGGGTTTGTCCATATTTGACCCAAAATTGGGTTAAAACAACCCAGCATTTTTACACAGCGTTTTATTTAGTTTTATAACTGCGGTATTTTTTCAAATTTTTGTTTGATTTTTATTTATATTGTATTGATGCAACTCTAGTATAACTTGTAACTAATGAAAAAAAAAACTCAGTTGCTAGCACTATACCAAAATACTTAAAATGTGCTAAAATAAATGTGCTCAATATAATCATAATGCATAATTATGACTTTCAAACGTGTAAGTTGGACCAAATCATCAGCACCATAGAGAGGCACCATTAAATCATTCCCTTATTTTATTTCTCCTCTAGTCTTGGTACTGTCTGTATTTAAGCAGCAAAATAATTATAATAATTTTTTATTTATTTTTATGATAGCATGTTTGCATGAAGAATTTCCTGGCTTTTTTCTCTTCGACAAATGCACATTTTCTTTATCATCTGAACCGTGTCTTTTCTGCTCGATTAAGAGTGTTTCTCCACACACTGTACCTGATAGAAATGAAGATAATCCTGTGCCCGTATTAGAAACGGCATCAAACTCCTGCATAGCGCGCACACACACACACACACACACACACACACAGTGTTAGGCTCACTGAAAGCCCAATTATCCGTTTCCTTTAGGCTCAGAAAGCTTGGTGAAGGGTACACAAGACACGCTGGCACAGTTCACCAGCGTCTGATCTGGGTATAGAGATGGACGATGTATAATGCACATCTATTATTGTAGCAAAAGGCATTGAGCGTTTAATTCTTGACCATCAGACATGAAGAGGTCAGTGGTTTTGCCTGGACTCATCTGTGGAGTCGGCCAGAGATGTGTGTGTCCTTGTTTGATGGTGTAGTTTTGTCAGTGTCCGTCTGTTAATCACATAATATTTGCAAATATTCAGTTTAAACAAGATTTTAAATAGAAGGATCTTATGAAGCCTGAATTTTTGCCTATTATTATTAATTAATGAATTAATTACACTTATTTACATATAAGCTTCTCCTATACAGGTGAAACTTTATAATATGGTGCAAAAGTTCATTTATTTCAGTAATTCAACTTAAAAGGTGTAACTAATATATTATATAGACTCATTACATGCAAAGTGAGATATTTCAAGCCTTTATTTGTTATAATTTTGATGATTATGGCTTACAGCTTGTGAAAAACTTTTCACAATATTTTGAATTTGGGGTTTTCATAAGCTGCAAGCCATAATCATCAAAATTATAACAAATAAAGGCTTGAAATATCTCACTTTGCATGTAATGAGTCTATATAATATATTAGTTTCACCGTTTAAGTTGAATTACTGAAATAAATGAACTTTTCACAAAATTCTAATTTAGAATTTGGGGTTTTCATAAACTGTAAGCCATAATCAATATTCAAATTTGTTAAGTTTCACCTTTATATCTCTTGTTTTAACAGTAGTGTATTTGAATCGCTTCATGCTTTCCCTTGATCCAAAATCATTCATTCAAACGAGAGCTAAACATCAAAGGATGAAAGATAAGGCTGTTATTTATGACAGTGTTATTTTTAGTATCATTCAGATTAGGGCTGTAAACGATTAATCGCGATTAATCGAATCCAAAATAAAAGTTTGTGTTTACATAATATGTGTGTGTATTGTGTAATTATTTTGTATATATAAATACAAACACATGCATGTATATTTATACAAAATGTGTTATTTATATATAAAATAGTTCGTTTTATATATAATATAAATCATATAAAAAAATATATGCAGTATATAAATGCAAATATTTCTCAAATATATACATGCATGTGTGTGTATTATATATATATATATATATATATATACAAAATAATTATACACAATACACACACATATATTATGTAAACACAAACTTTTATTTTGGATTCGATTAATCGCGATTAATCGTTTACAACCCTACTCAATAATTGTTTTATTCGACATACACATATGCATTAAAATGGTGTTTAGGGCTGTCACTTTTGTGAAAAAATCCTTTTCGATTTTCGAGACATAAGTGTTCATTGAATCGATTGTAAAATCGATTTTCCATGTCTAAAGACGTTTCCATTTTCAACGCCAAATATAGGCAAATCCACGGACAACTAACAGGCATTAGGACGAACGTAAAGAGGGCGCTTGAGACGCACAATATTTCTGATGATTTATTGGCATGAAATTTCGTGTACAATTACAAACAGGAGTGTAACATTCTCGAAAAGCAGAGTGGACTGCCATAACATCAATGAAAAACATTACTGCAGGCTTTAGCATGGCTGTTTTCACCATTAGAAATGTCAAACAAATTTCACCTACGTAGCCTGTAGCCCGAGTCTGTAAGCTATCTGTAGCCTATGCTTGAAATTTTCTAAATACTGGCGACACCTTATGCAGAAGTGCTATAATTTGCTGTCATGTGTGTTTATCAGAACCTGCAGTTGCTGTGTGATGCGCGTTCGCTGCGGGCGTATCGTGACGAGCTGGACGCGCTCTGAGAGAAAGCGCCTTTCAGACAGGGCACGGGATTCACGGCGCTATGAGACCCATTAATTTCAATGGCTTGCGAGACATTCTGTTTTGTGAAAGCAGCTCTTTTGTTTTTACCTCCAAAACACACCAACAATTGACCGTTCGCAAAAGCCACGCCCCTTAGTTATTGTTACTACGCCCGTCAAACAATTGAGAACCAGACACATGGCTGGGTTGAGCTCCATACATTAAGTGATTGGTTTTGGAGTAATGCAGCAGACATATCCTCCAGGGCACGACAGAAAGTATAGACAGAATAGCGCACGGGAGCACATGCACTAAACAGTTTTGTAAAATTATATATCAATCATTTTTATTTGATCATATATCATTTTACAAAACTGTTTTGCGCATGTGCTCCCGCGCGCGCTATTTCAGTCACAACACTGCAATCAGAGGACGCGCTGAAACCATCAACTCTCGATGCGGTTCTCTTCATTCATAACTCGTAGCCGACTGAGAAGGATATATTTGTGTAAATAGTTGTGCAACTGCGCAAACTTTGTTTTGAAGTTTAATGTTTGAGTTCCAGAGGAATTTGTGACTGTGTACCTGTTCAACCACATCAAAGTTGTGTCCTAATTAGTAAGTCCGTGCTTTTTCTCTTTTTTTTCTCTTGTTTGCTGACTGATGAGGGGCCGCAGTGCCGTAGTGAAACGGTGTTTGTACATGTAGCCTATTTTTTTATTATAGTTGCAAGCAATCATAAAATACAGCAAGTTTTAAGCCCGTGCAGACCCCACTGCCATAGGCGCATCGTTTCACTATCTTGCTGAAATCGGAATGTTTGACGGAGGTCCTTCTCCTTAGTTACAGTTGCTGAGCTAGGATTGGACGAGAACCCTTAGAGGGCGGGGTTTTGCGAACGGTCAATTGGTCAGATCTATGCCATTGGAGTGTGCGGTTCAATGCCTGAGCCATTCAATAGGCTACAGATAGCGCGAGACGTTTTGTTGCTGGGTCGACCAAGCGGTGCGCACGCCGCGGTCAAAGTTCAATCGCGCAAATCGCGTTGTATTTGAAGCGCAACGCTGAACCCAGCGGCCAGCGCCGCGCATTCTGCGTCCTGAAAGCCGTTAAAATCGATTCCCTATTTTCATTTTCGAAACTTGTGTTGGTTGGTCCAAAGTGACAGCCCTATGCACTAATATAACAATACATATGAATAATAGACTCTTCCTGTAATGGGACTAATTCAGATACTATTATAGTTTATATTTTGTGTTTTTGTAACTTCTGTCTTTTTATTCATTTTTAAAAACAAACTTATTAATTTAAAGTTTTAGTTATTTTACTAAATCTAAAAATGAAAATGAGAAATGTTGCCTTGTCTCAAAGTTTTTCTATTTATTTTTATTGCAAGCAACATTTTTTTAATGCTTATAGTTTTAGTTACCTATAATAACCCTGATTTGTTGTAATATAATATTAATTATAATAATACCCAGGAGACTAATTAAGAGTCAGAAAGAGATTCTAACAGGTGTTGCAACTTTAAGTCTTGCTCTAGTTAGTGATTTTGACTTTATCCTCAGTGTGTTTACATCCAGTAAGGTGACAGTTCTGTCAAATTAACCTCCAAAGAAATGTCTTGCAGAGGGAGTCTCCAATCTCATGCTTGATAACGTTATCTCTCTTCCTTCTGAGCCTGAGAGAAGACAAGACCCGCTTCAGCTTTTGTGGGAACCGCGAGCACCGCATCAAAAAGAGCCGTGCGTTTCGGGCCGAGACTCGAATTGGGTTTTTGTTTTCATTTTTATGTTGAACATTGTCACACTGCATGCAAATCGGTGCCCGGGGAGCGACAGATAAGAACGTCTTTGATGTTAATTGCCACTCCGAAAGTAAAGCTTAATCACAAAGTCTTCCGTCCTGTCATTATTGTCCTGGTGTTTACACAAGATCTGGACACAAACACAGCGGTCAGTCGCTCAGTTAAACATCATCTACTGACTGAGGCTGTTTGAATGTCTGAAAATAGCTTCACATTGCAACATCTTGAACACGTTTCGCTGTTAAAAAAGTTGAGTGCAACTGTCTATGGAGCACCAAACGGGTCATATTCAGTCAAATGTGTTTACATTGAAAAGTAGCGTAGTTCAGTGTGAACAGCCCCTTAGTTTGAAAAGCAATACTAACAGTGTCTTAAAGGGGTCATGACATGTTTTTTTTTATTTTATTATTATGTTCCCTTAGGTGCAATTATAGTATTACTATAGTTTTTTTTACAAAAAACTTTTAAAATGTAGTGATTTATGACCTTTTCCCTGTTTCTCATCCTCTGATTCAAACAGTCTGTGTTGGGGGTGTTTCCCCTTTAAGAGTTCAGTGTTCACGCCCACTGTTATGATTGGCTAACGTCAGTGCCTATGCATCAGTTATTAACGCCCCCAGCCAGAACCTGTGCGGATTCAGCGTATTTAAAAAGTAGTTTAAAGTTTTAAATACATTACTTACAGTTTGCGTCGTCGTTGTTGAGCCCAGAATAGTCGGCACGGACTTATCTTTGAGCAACAGTTTTCTGGCAAAGCCAGGATTTGTTCTCAAAACAGTCATCCTTCAAATGTATAGAACAAACGCTTAAATTAAGACTGCCGTGACGTCCGCAAAAAATAAAGTGCATCCATTTTCCCCTGACGACTGGATCTTTCTGCAGCGTATTCAAAGATGTTGTTTGTCCACAGCCAGGAACAGCACATCTGCGGCGTCGTCATTTCCCTGTACACAGACCCACTCGCTGTCCGGCGACTGAACACTTGTGAGGCGCGCGGGCGCGACAATAATACGAAATGAGCGTAGTTGTCTTGCGCTTTAAGCGTAGTTGTCTTGTGCTGGAGGCGGTCATATGCAAACGCTGGTACGTCACTTCGTACCGTGACGTCACTTCTTACCATGGATCCAGAACGAGCTGTATTTAGAGCTTGATTAAATAAATGATTCGTTTATAATGGGGAGGACGTCTTAAGCTATGAAACTTGCAGGACGTTTTAATGACACAAAGACCTCTTATATACCAAAAGATCAAGGCAAATTTGGTTTCTCATGTCATGACCCCTTTAAAGGGATAGTTCACCCACACTGTAAAAAACACAACTTGAAAAAGGTTCAAATTACTGGTGTTGTTGTGTTGGCTCAGCAACATTCTATGAAAAAGTCAGTATAACTTCACTGTAAAAAAATTTTTTGGTTTAACTTAAAAAAGCAAGTTGCCTTAAAATTTGGAGTTAATACAATGAAGAAGAATGGTTTAATAAACAGAAACTCAAAATAGTATGTTATCTTCACACATTAGTTATCGAAGTTGATTTGACAAAGGATAAAAAAGTTGTGGTGAAAATCATGAAAATATTTTTTTACCGTGTATGTTTAATACATTTATTTAACCTAAACCAAGTTTCTTTCCATAAACTTAAAAAGTTTAGTTTTGTGAACAAGGTTTTGCAAGTTCATCCAAAAAACTGCCAACTTATTAAGTTAAGTTATTAACTGCTCGCCCACTAGCAAATACTAATACAAATACCATTTGTTTGTGACATTGAAGAAAAATGGTTGTTTATTGAGCCTAATCTATAACTGTAAAATAACATTATTGTAAAATAATAATAATAGTAGTAGTAATATAAATATATATATATATACACACATTTCATGGACCTTGAGTCTGGAAATAAAGTTGAATTGAATAATAGTATTATAATAAATGAAATCATGCCCACTGTATAAATCAAAATATATTGTACAGATAATGTACAATAATAATGTATTATTATTATTATTATTATTATTAGTAGTAGTAGTATATTGTGAACTCTGGAAATGATGCTGCCTTCACATGGTATTGCAATTCTGATAAATACTAGTTTCATCATCATCATCAAAAAAAAAAAAAGGAAATTAAGTCAAAATTGAACTCGTCAAAATCACAATTTCAAAAGCGAGAGGAAATTTAAGATAGCATGTGAAGGCAACTTTAATTTGGCAACATTAATCATCAATTACTCATATCCTTCCAAACCTGTAAGATTTTTGTTTGTCTTCGAAAGAAAAATGAAGAATACTTTTGATGAAATCTGAGTTTTCTGTCCCTCCATTGACAGCTACGCAACTACCACTGACGCTTCAAAAAGTTCATAAAGAGATCGTAAAACTAATCCATATGAAGTAAGCGGTTTAGTCTGAATCTTCTGAAGAGACTCGATCGCTTTATATGATGAACAGATTTAATTTAGGCTTTTATTCACATATAAACATTCATTAACACACACATCAGTTCAAGCGTGTTCATTCTCATGTTTCTCGGCACGTTTGAGCTTCAGCAAAAACCAAAGAAACTAATACTTTTATCAGCAAGGATACGTTAAAATGAACAATTAAGACATTTATAATGTTACAAAAGATGAAGATTGCTGTTCTTTTGAACTCTATTCATCAAAGAATCCTTAAAAAAATTATCACCATTTCTACAAAAATATAACATGGATAATAATCATAAATGCATCATATTATACTGATTTCTGAAGGATCATGTGACACTGAAGACTGGAGTAATGATGCTGAAAATTCAGCTTTAATCACAGGAATAAATTAAATTTTACAATAAATTCAGCTGTTTTAAATTGTAATAATATTTCACAATTTTTACTGTATTTTGGATCAAATAAATGCAGCCTTGGTGAGCAGAAGAGACTTCTTTCAAAAACAAAATGCCAAATCTTTGAACTGCAGTGTAAATCCCTGTACTTATTAAAGATTATGAAACAAAATGTAGAAGATACACTGAGATATTCTAGGCTGTTGTGAGGTATAAGATGTTTGGTCAGGGCTTGGGCTTCTGAAGCGTAATGAAAGCGTAATGAAATTAAATAGAGTATGTGTTGTGAAATGATCAAATGAAAGCTTTGAGTTGAAGGACCGTAGTAATGAAGAGCGTCTGTGTTTTCAGGGATTCAGGAGTACGTGGAGGCCGTGTCCTTCCATCACTTCATCCGACATCGCACACTGATCAGCCTGGAGGAGATCAACGCTCGGCTGGTCTTCATGAGGGAAAACAAGGTATGATATTGCATCATAAAGTCATAGATAGTCCTTATATAAACATGACCTCCTTAAAGCTACAATACGTAAGATTTTTGTAATAAAATCACTTGCACAGTGTGATATATTTCCTGCAGTTTCTTAGAATATCCCAAAAGTTCCCAAGGATTCAGAGAAATTCCCATTTTAAATAATGTCTCGTCGCTGTTCACTGTCGCCTGTCCCTGACGTAATATCCGCGTTATCCCTGGTTTCCGCTCGTACTGCCGTAGTAACCATGGCGACAGACGTGGACAACTGCGTTACGTCTAGCGGTGCGCTCACGCTGTTGTTGTTTCGTTCAAACATTATGGACCATGAATCTGACTTTGGGACAAAAGGAGAAATAAAACGAGGATCAATATCAGCGTGGCGTTTTCGAGACGCCGAGAGCTAGCGTCCGCGACTAACTTCAACTCGACAGAGACATGCACTTTATTAGACAGGAGAGAAAATGTACATAAAACTAATCAATGTTATATAGCTCAACATTGATGAAATGTTAGAATATGATCAGTATGTTATTCTAATGTTGATCTAGCTTACTGCTAGTCTCATACAGACAAACTAACATATAGAATAACATTATAACTTTAGTGTGATCGTGTAGAGCGAGTGAACAGCGCTGCGTTACCTCACAAGTTTCATTCGTCTAATAAACTGTCCTGTGTGAGTATTAATACAGCACTTGCGGGTCCTTATTCCTTTATATCCGCGGGACTCGCGTGTGGCGCTGATATCTGTCTCTCATTAGCACTCGCGCTCTGCTTCACACCACAGTCATGATAAAAACATATATTCACTCATCCATAAATCCATCAACCTACGCCTGTGTTATTGTAAGAGGTTAGCGACTCCTAGTGGCGAAAAACATTACATATTGTAGCTTAAATGTTGTCTTGCTCAAATATACGGGCTACGTTCTCAAGAGCACATTCAGCAGGTTTATCAGATTGGTGGCAATCACTCCATCTTTTGCTGTTATTTTTAGAAAGCCATGAGGGCTGCTTGCTTTGCACGTCTCTCTGTAAACAATTCTCAGAGATATTTTTAGATGCGTTTAGTTTGATTGAAAATGTGTGGCTTGTGCATTTATAGTTTTTTTAGGTATTTTGTGTGTAAATAAACTCTTTTATATAATGGTGTTTGCTATGGCAAGCATTGCTACACTCAAAACATATTTTTAGACCTAAATTTAAAATGTATTTGCATATAAAATTTCGATCCTTTTGGATTACACAGTTTTAACAAAGTAATTTCTGCACTAAAAAATCATGGCATAGTTTATTATTAATAAATAATCATATTTTCAAAACACATTTACTCAAATTGCTTCAAATCAGCATTAATCTGTTCATTGTGAAAACTTCATTAATTCAGTTAAAAAGTATTAATATGGTTAATATATGACAAGCTGTGGATCAAGAAATATTCAGTTAGTTAAAAATGTATGGGATTAAAAAAACATTGGATTTATTGATTATACAAAACCTGTTTATTGTGTATTTAAAACACATTCAGTTTATTAGCATAACTTCAGAAATTGTATCCGTTTAATTTATGTATGATTGACAAAAATGCTTCACATTAAATGTATTAGTTTAAGTTATGTTATGTATTATGTAATCCAAATGGATGGAAATATTGTATATGCAATTCAATACATAAATCTTTTTTGGCCTGGTTTCACAGACAGGGCTTAGATTAAGCCAGGATTTGGTCTTAGTTAAATTAGGGCATTTAAGTCACTTTTATAGACGTGCCTTAGAAAATAAAACACATGACTGGTGACATCTGGAGACAAACAATGGCACTGATATATTTTAAAGGGTTAGGTCATCCAAAAATGAAACTTCTGTCAGTAATTACTCTCCCGCATGTTGATCAACCCCGTCAGACTTTCGTTCATCTTCGGAACACAAATGTCTGTGATTAAATCTGAGCGCTGTCTCACTCCTCCATTGGCTTCTAGTGTAATTGAAACTTGCCGACCCAGAAAGTTAGTAAAGACAATGTTGAAAATAGTCCAAGTGACTACAGCGGCTCAACCTTAAGTTTATCAAGCGACGAGAATACTTTATGTGCGCAAAAACAAACAAAAATAATGACGTTATTTAACTCTTGATGTTCTTCTGTGTGGGCGTCTGAGTGAGTTCATGTAGTGTGACAGCACAGCGCTTCATCAGAACCATAGACAGTATATAAACTGGACACAGCGACCCCATAGGTTTCAACGGAGAAAAGTGAAGTCAATTAGAAGCACTTCCTGATCGCCAGGAGTACTGCGCAGGCTCAAACTGAGCTTGACGACGTAGATGTGACGTGAGCAACCTGTCTAACAGCTGTAGGTCTTCTAGTCGCTGTGCCGAGAGAAATCTGAATCATTCGCTTCTGAATCTCGCAGAGACGGAGAGCGTGAGCATTAGCTATCCATGAGCTAGCAGCAGGAGCAACTTTATCACTCTCTATGGCAGGGGTGGGGAACGTTGGTCCAGGAGGGCCATTGTCCTGCAGAGTTTAGCTCCAACCCTGGAAAAACTCACCTGATTGTAGCCTTAGTGATCCTGAAGACATTGATCGTTCAGGTGTGTTTGATTAGGGTTGGAACTAAACTCTGCAAGAGAGTGGCCCTCCAGGACCAACGTTCCCCACCCCTCCTCTATGGGCTTCTCACTTGACTTTATGTCTCCACGTCCCCCCGATTGCCCGCGAGCTTCTCCGCCGGTCTATACAGTAATTTCTCGACTGTGCGACAGAGAGTCGCGTGGTTATGACGCAATCGTTAGCTTATTTTTTACAAAAACTGCTTCTACGGGCCATAACGTAAGATACAAGGTAATGGAGCCTTTAATACATTGTCGTGTTTCTTTCGAAATAAATAATGGACAAATGGAGTCTTTAAACGCCTCAGATGTAAAGTTATTCGCTGTCAAAGTGACGCCAAAATGAATGGGAGTCAATGGAATGCTAACAGCAGGAGGGGGTCCGCTAGCCAATGGCGGCCCGCGGGGAGGCTTCAGTTTCCGGCGGTCAGAACGGAGGCTCACTATTGGCCAGCATCACACGCATCACACACATGACCAGCGTCAGCCAATAGTGAGCCTGCGTTTTGACGAAGCGCTGCGCTGTTATACTACGGGAACTCACTCAGAGGCCGAAGATGAATGAAAGTCTTGCGGGGTTGGAACAACATGAGGGAGAGTAAGTTTTCATTTTTGGGTGAACTAACCCTTTAAGATATTTTGCTTTCAGTTAAAACCGCTCAAACATGCATTTTAGTGTGAGACTCGACTCAAGCCTTGTCTGTGGTTTGTGTGTACTGTTGGCTCTTTACTAGATTGATCAGTCTCCTATGACATATTTGACAGCAGATACTCACTGTTTCCTCGTCTCTTTGCTGAGGCTGTAGATGAGGTCACGTGTCCCGGTCCGTGCGTTCTGACGTTTCCAGATAACGCCGACCGATTACCTGCTGGGCGTCGCGGACCTGACGGGCGAGCTGATGCGCATGTGCATTAGCAGTGTGGGCAACGGAGACATGGACACGCCGTTCCTCCTCGGCGGCTTCCTGAGGAAATCCACGACGGCTTCGCCTTCATCGGGAACACGGGGCCCTACGAGGTGTCCAAGAAACTGCACACGCTCCGGCAGAGCCTGGGAAAGGTGGAGGACGCGTGCTACACCCTGCGCGTGCGCGGATCCGAGATTCCCAAACACATGCTAGCCGACGTCTTCTCCAGCAGGGCGGCGCACTTGGACCCGGATGATGCAATTGCCGTGAGATATCGAGATGAATGTGCATGTTGCACTATAGACTGGGCATATCGTGAGAGTATTTTTAGTTTAAGGACTCGTATCTCTCTCTCTCTGTCGATCTGTATTTGTTTCAATGGTTGCATGTTGTTATCATGCCTTGTTCCTCAATTTTGAGCTGTCATCTTTCATATTAATTGCAAGATGATTATCTGTTGTTCCTTCATTTCAACCTGAAAGTTATAAACATGTTTATCACGGTTGTCATTAAAACTTGTTTTCGTACAAACTCAGCCCTTATTTTTAACTACATCTCAACTGATCACATCAGGGTGATCGAATTGATACAAATTAAGATTTTTATTAGAGCTGTCAAATCGATTAATCTCATCTACCATACAAGTTTGTTTATATAATATGCGTGTGTACACACACACACATACACACACACACACACACACACACACACACACACACACACACACACACACACACACACACACACACACACACACACACACACACATCTGGGAATATATATATATATATATATACCCAGACAGCAACATGGTGTTGGCTCACATCTGGTACACGTGGAATCCACAAATTGATTTCCAAAGTGAGCCCCTGAAATGAATGGACATTAATGAATGAAAAAGAAAAATCATTCAGTTTCAGTTTACATCGTTTATCTCTATAATATTCTCTCAGGCTGTAGTGGTTTCTCTCTGAACATTTCGACACAACTCTCACATGAGAGCTTGAGATTTATGAAGTTGTACAATACTGACACACAGTGGCTACATCACGTGGTTGCAGATACGGATAGTTCAGATATATCCAAGTATGACGGGGTAAATATAAAAAATACATGTTCAGGTCTCAAGCCAAGATGATTTCCAGCAGTGGAGCTGGAATATAGACAATGAAAATATAAAATAGTTTTAAATTTTTGGTCACTCACTACAAAACTATTTTTATATTTACATTGTCTATATTCCAGCTCCAGGACTGCTTATTTAAATATAAAAAATACATGTTCAGGTCTCAAGCCAAGATGATTAATTTTTTTTAAATAAGCAGTCTTGGAGCTGGAATATAGACAATGTAAATATAAAATAGTTTTACATTTTTGGTCACTATACAAAACAAAAACATGATTTAAAACAATGTTTCGCCAACTTTCTTATTAAGTTATGAAAACGCTATTTCTGAATGTTCTTTGAACGTTCAAAACGTCCAGTTTTCAAAAAAAAAATGTTTCTTGGTTATGCAAGGGAACATTTAATTTTAGAATTTTGCAAAAAAAAAACAAAAAAACAAGCATTTAAAAAAATGTATAGATTAACTAAAGCATTTCAGAAAAAGAGTGTTCCATGAATGTTGCATAAATAATGTTTTGTTCCCTTTAGATGCAGTTCATATACGGCAGGGCCTATACCATACTTCATAGTTTCGATGACTTAATAAAATAATAATAATATGTTTATTTTTTTATAGCGCTTTTCAAGAACCCAAGGTTGCTTCACAAAATAATACAAACAGTTGACAGACAAAGAGACAATCAATCTGCTTATTATAACAATCAAACAAGCAGTAAGAAGCAGATGGAGACAACCAATAACTACAAATAATTAACATGAGAAGTTATAGAATCAAAGAAAACATCCATTTCGATAAAGTAAACATGTAACAAATGAAAAAGTGGAAGACATAATAATTATGTAATATATATGTAATTATGTAAATATAGGCTATATTAATATATATGACATATTTCATGAGCCTTGACCACGCAAAAGTATATATTTTTTTTGCAAAGGTCCCCTCAGGGGATTCCGTACTTCAGGGGCTCCGTATAAAATTGTCATTATAAAGGAAAAAAATATTTTTATTGATAGTATAATTTGACTTCCATGTGTTTTCATGTGCACCTCAAAATATTTTCTAACTGTGTGTTTAGTGTTTTTTATTGTAATGTGGATAACGTCAGATATTCTCCTTGACACATTGACCACAGAAGACCCGTCGTTTGCTGGTTCATTGGTTCACATCGGGACTTAAGTCACAAGATCACGTTAATCTGATTTATCTGCTTCTGTAAGAGACTTTGACTCTGACACTCTGACGGGTTTAGCTCAATTAAAGCATTATGAGACAAGCACATCGCCTCAAACGAGACTGTCCACCGTCTATACAGCACCACACAAAGAGGCTCTGTTCATCTCGAGCCCAGTTCAGCTGAGAGAGAAAGACACAACAGGAGCGCTCTCTGTGTGCGCGCATTACGCCTGGGAAACGGATCAGATGCTTATTATTCCAGGCTGCTTATTATTCCAGTTCTTAAATGATAGGCTATATTAGTACATTTACTAAAGTGACCGTAGCCTAAAATGGCCGGCCTGTCAACATGATCTCACGAAAGTCCGTATCTATACCACGAATGTTATTTCTCGTACCATTTATACACCAAAAATGTTTTTTTTTGTTGTGTGTATTTCAATGCTACGCACTGAAAACCCTTGGGTAGGAGTGCGTGCGTGCATATTACACGCCATAAAGTGGGTATCATATGCACGCGAAAACTGCTTATCATATGCACGCGAAAACTGCTTATCATATGCACGCGAAAACTGCTTATCATATGCACGCGAAAACTATTTTTGGCATAAACGGCACGCGAAATAACATTCGTCGTATAGATACGCACTTTCTGTTAGTCAATCAAAGAACAAAAAAACACTCACTGATCTTGACTTAATAACTTTTGTAGTTTAACCCAGATTATTTAGTTTATACTTATACAGTGAATGTTAAAATTGAAAATTATTTTACGTTTGATTATTCAGTTAGGCCTACCTAAAAGTTTTAGAACGACTTGGGGAGTAAATAAATTAAATGATTATAACATTTTTTATTTTTGGATAGACTATCCCTTTAAGAGAACGCAGACAATATCTCAACTATTAAAATCTGCTTTGAGAATGTAGGCCTACTGACACCCAACATAGTAATACAGGGACTTTCTGGAAATTCATTCATTCAACATTATTTTAGTAGCCTATGTATTGTCTTGTTTACATAGGCCTATAGCATAGATTTTACATTTCGTTAGCCTCATAGCATAATTGCCTAAGTCATTTTTTGGCCAAATTGTGATATCTGCCTATCAATTTTATTGTCCCTGTTTAAATCTAAAAGTTGTACAGTTTTAGTTAACCAACTAGCAGGATTTTACACAATTATTTTACAGTGTGTGAATGTCATTGATAAGATATCAAATCAAGTCAAGGATCTTCACTAACTTCCTTTTTCTTCATCATATTTTTGAACCAGCTGATGTTGGGTTTTTTTTTTTACTCAAGTTCACATGTGTCCTAACAGAAGATCAGGAGCATTTCAGATTTACAGGTGAAACTCAAAAAATGTGAATATCATGCAAAAGTTCATTTATTTCAGTAATTCAACTTAAAATGGGGAAACTAATATATTATATAGACTCATTACATGCAAAGTGAGATATTTCAAGCCTTTATTTGTTAGAATTTTGGTGTTTTTATGGCATGAAAAAACCCAAATGTGAATAGGTTATCATAAGCTGTAAGCCATAATCATCAAAATTCTAACAAATAAAGGCTTGAAATATCTCACTTTGCATGTAATGAGTCTATATAATATATTAGTTTCACTTTTTTAGTTGAATTACTGAAATAAATTAACTTTTGCACTGAGTTTCACCTGTAGGCTATAATTTTATATCGTTTGTTCACACTTCTGTTTTGTGAAATGTTTTGCAGTACAATAAATGCCTGTTTGATGTTTTGTAATGACATTCAGGCATTTGAAGCCCGTCCAGTTCATGTACTGTAGTTGATGGGAGTTTTGCTTCAGTGTGAATCAGAGGAGTCAAATTCCAGCTGACGTCACTGAAACTCCTCCACGCGCCACATAACGGCACAAAGTGCGGCTGTTATCCGGCTCTCGTCTGATTGTTGACAACCGTGTGCCGTGGCTCTGTTTTTAACCCGGAAAAGGGAAATAAAATAAAGAACCTTGAGGTTATCGATAGGCATTAAACCGAGGGACACAAACGCGAACTTTCTTCAGGCTTTCCTTCGGCGTTTTCCTCTCACAGGAAACTCGCCATTTTTTGTGTGGATCTGTTCTTCTCAAGCATCGATCGATTGAGATCTCATATTTGACAACCCTGCTATCTGCGGACTATTATTATGTGGAAAGTGTGAAGTACAACTATTTTCGTATTTCTCTGGGAAAGTGAACGGCGTCGGGTTCACGCGCAAAAGCGCACGCGCCGCGCTTCGGAGGATGACACGCGCGTGCCCGGCGTTTGGAGTTTAATTTATCGCAACTAGTGCCGTGGATTTACCGGCTTTAAACCATCATGATGTTCGCAGGAATGATAAGAGTGGAGAACAACTCAAAAACACACATACCGGACACTGAATCCACTTGTTACCGGTGCGATGGGAGGGCAGGTAAGACAAAATACCATGGTATATTTCTTGGCACTGCACGAAAACAGATTGGTAGTGTAAAGAAAAAGAAAAGATTTTTCGAAGTTCAAAAATAAAACAATGGTTATTGGAGTAAGTTTTACAAGATAATAGTAGGCCTATTTTAGTCTGTCTACTTTAAAATGTCACGTTTAGTCCGTGTAGTGTTACTGTGTTATCTTTGTAATAATTAGTGAAATTTACTAGTAATTTCGGTGTCAATCAGTATATGGCAATCTTTCATCTAATATCATGTAATAAATTGAAACACTGACAAAAAAAGTACCAAAAGTTATCATGATATTACACTCTAAAAATCTGTTTTTTTTAACCAATTATTGGGTCAAACATGGACAAACTCAACTTTTTTCTTTTTTTTTTAACCCAATCGTTTGGTTTAAATATTTAAATTACACTGTAAAAAAAGATTAGTTGACTCAACTTAACTAAGTCAAGTCATCTTGTTGATTTGACTGAGTTAATTTGAGTCAACTTATAGTGTCAATTTTTTTACACTTCAAAACACGAATTGATGCATAAACTTGACACTATAAGTTGACTCAAATTAACTCAGTCAAAGCAACAAGATGACTTGACTTAGTTAAGTTGAGTCAACTAATCTTTTTTTACAGTGTAGCCTACATTTTTAACCCCAACCTTTGGCCTAAATCTTTAAATTACGTTTTAAACCCAACCGTTGGATTTGTCCATATTTGACCCAAACATGGGTTGAAACAACATTAAATTATGAAATGATGTAAATGTTTGCTTTAAGTAGCATGTGTAAACAGTTGTTGTCATGGACATGATGTATTATATGTCCCATGGTGATTATACCATGTTTTTGAATGCCATATTGTTGCTGTTTGACATATACCATGGTAATTCATTAAACACCATGGTGTATATAAAATAAAGTACCATGCTGTTATCATCAGATACAGTAACTGTGCAAACTTGCTTTAAGTATTGACATTTCTAATGTGCAATATGATCTTTTGGGAACACATTATTTTCTTTTATTCTTCTAACCACAATCTCTTCCCACATCAAAGTTCAGCAAACTTTGAAAAAAAAGCAGCGGGTGGTTTAGTGGTTGGATTATTTTTAGACATCCATCAAAAGGCTAGAAAGGTTTTCACGAGATCCTCTCCAATCATAACAAGCCTTTGCTATTCAGATCTCACTTTCAGACATAATATTGTTGGACCCACACAGGCAGGCGGCTCTAGAGAAACACGAAACTCATGTAAACACGCTCGCAGAATACAAGATCAAGATGTGGGAGAGAAACCGGAGCAAACGTCTAAAAGATCCTAGACTTTACTATCAGCTTTGCAATGTCACAATCTGTATAGTAATACATATTTACAAGATTTAGGCATGAGCATTTGTAATAATAACCATCATTATTAGAGTCAGTGTGAAGCTACTTATGGATGCATCTGTGTTGTCAATCTGTCAAAATATTTGTTCTGTTCTTACATGCACAATTCAGGCCAGTCTGAGCATCTTTGTCTGTTTATCAGATTGCAGATTTTTACAGAAAAAAAGTGCATCCAAAAATGAAAATATTATATATGTTTTTTATTCACACCCTCATGTCATTCCAAAGCTTTTCTTCTCCCGTGAAACACAAAACAAGGTATTTAGCAGAAGTTCACGCTGCTCTTTTCCATCAAACGAAAGCAGAAAAAGTCTAATTCTTGCTGTATTGGAATTGGTTATGAAATTAGTGAAAAACAATCAATTTATTTCAAAGATAAATGGGTTTGGAACGACATGAAGCTGAATTATGAGAATAACTGTGGTGTTTAGATTAATTTTCTGTTATATTTTCATAGTTCTTGTGCTCCTTTATCATCAGATCTGTTTATGTTCAAATAGTTTCCTTAGTCCACATAGTTGTGTGTGTGTGTGTGCGTGTGTGTGTGTGTGTGTGTGTCATTTTCAGCTGGCCTGTGTCTCTCTGAGTGAACAGGAAGTGCGTCGAAACCTTTGCCAGAACTGCAGCTGCTAAATTTAAATGCAGTTCGAAGGGTTTCTTTTGTTTGTCAAATTCTCCTGAGCTCAAGTCCCTAACTTAACAAATTACACCAGAAAATAATCCTATCTCCATCATCCATCCATCCATCCATCCATCCATAAGATCCGCCAACATTTCTGCATAGGTGTGAACCAGTGTTATTTTAGTATAACTGTATTTTAATGTCAGTTTTATTTTAGTTTCGGTTTAGTTTTGTGTGTTTATTTCGGTTAGTAATTTTAGTACTTCAGATTTCAACTATTTCAGTATGTTAGGCAACATTTCTAATTTTCATTTATACCTTAAAGTCCCCCTGTAGTCAATCATTTTATCCCTTAAAGGGGGGGGTAAAATACTTAGTTTCAGTCAATCTCATGTTAATCTTGAGTACCTATAGAGTAATAGTGCGTCCTTCATATCTCCAAAAAGTCTTTAGTTTCATCATATTTATAAAATAAAAATACAGCTTTCCGATTCTAACCGGAAAAAGCCGAGGTCCTTGATTCTGGGCGTGGGCGGAGCTATAGAGTCAAGCGGGAGCGCCCGGGAAGGTTTGCTTATTGTCGATCGTGGTGCGGTAGACCATATTACTATATATATATAGTATTTGGTTTGCAAATCCAGCGACGACCTGGGCCTTGTTAATAAAACATTCGTCACTGAAATGACCAGAACACAAAACCGCACTTGCCACACTCCTTTGCTGTCCCGGAAATACAAACTGCATCCACTGTTCCAGTAACACTGGGTTCTTTGGGAAGCTGAACAAGGTAAACTTTCCCTCACATCCCAAAACACACTTTTTGGAGACATTCTTGACATCAACCATTCCTATTTAGCGCTGCTGATGATGATTTCCGGTAGTAGCGCGTCGATGCATAGATATTATATAGAGATATATGATGTCTATGCGTCGATGAGCGCGGTCTTTCTCTCCTCTGGTCGACGTGTGCGTGAACGCGCTTTTCCGAGAGCAATGCTCATATAAGGAGTTCCACTCTGGTCTACGTCATTAGATCTACGATAGAAAAAAAACAGCCGAAACGTGTTGCAACCCGGAAGTATGATTTTCAGCACAGAAATTCTCTGTTATTCGTTCAAAATAACTTTTCAAACTTTGGCCATTATTAGCATGAGAATCCATCTCTTTAACACTGTAAACAACTCTGAATACATGAAACACCATTGTACCCCCCCCTTTAAAATCTTTTATCACCAAACTGACATATTTAACAACAAAAAAACAATAATTCTTGTAAATATAATTTATGTAACTTGACAGCCTCATTTAGTATACGCGGTTCTATGACTATGCAAATGACTATGCAAATGAGCCCCGCCTCCACTCACTCACTCACTCACTCACTCACTCACTCACTCACTCACTCAGAGATCCACTGGTTGATGATCACACGTTGATCTGATTGGTTACAAGGTAGTGTGTGACGTCAGAAACACCAGCGATTTCAAACCGTGTTTTTGAGACTGTCTTTGGTTCACTGCAGTTTTAAGCAGAAAATACTCTTATGAATTTGCACATGGTTTGTCTTAAAACATATTAAAAACACCACATAGACACATAAACAACATTAAAAACTTGGTTTTCCACCACAGGGGGACTTTAACTAAATGTTTAATCTAAAAAAAATGTCAGCTTTATTTTATTTGACAAAAATCGTTAGCCTCATAGCATAATTGCCTACGTCATATTGGCCAAAAAATGACTTAGGCAATAATGCAATGAGGCCAACGAAATGTGTTGTTTTTAGATGCACTTCCCTGATAACAGCACTGGTGTGAACATCATGCTGTTGTGGGCACACAGAGAGCTGAGCTTTCTCTCACTCTCGTCTTAACCGTTGTGTGAAAAAGTAGAGAGGAAAAGACTTGTCCATCGAACTCTCACTTCCTCAAACGCTCCGCCGTCACTGGAAGAGTCACGATATACAAGTGTGTGTAAGTGTGTGTAAGTGTGGTGAAGCGTCTCCAGAGGAGAATCTGAAGCGGATCCCTCACATATTCCTTTTTCCTCTTTACGAGCTCCTCAGCATTCAGTCGCGTGTGTGTGTGTGTGTGTGTGTGTGTGTGTGTGTGTGTGTGTGTGTGTGTGTGAGAAGCGTTCGTGAGCGGCCAATGGGAGGTCGAGTAAAGCAGAAGTGTGTTTGGAGAGGGACTCTCTAATCGACAAAGGTAAACACACATGTTTCTCTCAGGGCCACTAGAAAACTGGCTTTTTTATTATGCCAATATTGATTGAAGTCTGTGTGGCGTTGAAACTGTTTTTCAATAATTAATGGTGTTTGCAAAAGTCAAACATCTGTTAGTGTTGCACATACTTGGTGTTTTTCATACACTTTGAGGAACTGATCAAACCTCATGTGTCTTGTTGAGAAAAGATGTGCTGTTTCTGAACCTAAAACTGATTAGATGCACCATTTTCACCTGATTGACCATAAAACGGCTGAAAAACATCCGGGCCGGACGACTTTGCAACAACAAGACAGTTCTTGAACTGAATTAAAACAACGCTGGACTAAATCGAGCTGAAAAATTACACTATTATCTTCTGTAGAGCTGACATGTTTTTACACTTTAACTCATCAAAATAATTTGAGCAATAATAAGCAATTATTGCTTATATATTAACAATGCTTTTATACGAGATGCAACTCAAGTTTAATATAAGTTTAATATAATTTGAATATAGCCAATTTGATTAAACTTAATCTTAATCTAATCTAATACATTTTCTTTTTACAGTGTAGTTAATGTTGATGTTTCATAATTGATGAGTGTGACAACATTAACAAGTTATTTTCCTGTTTATTAATGTGAAGCTGCTATGAAACGGTATTGTATACATTTTGACTTGACCCAAATTAACCAGAAGTTGGGTTATTTTCACATGAGCAACCACACATGTAAAGAAGACCTTTGACTTTAGCTCAGGCACCAGATATTCTAGTTGTTTTGGCAGACACTTTTATAAACAAACCACACAGATATTTCCTCTTTTTTTCCTCTTCTTGATCGTTTCATCTTTTTTTTTTTTAGGGAATTGTAACAAGCATGATGTGTTTTTACAGAGACTTGTGACCGTTTCCTTCCCTTTCGATGGGAGAGCAGACCTTTAGTGTTCTCTGTCGTGTGGTCATCGCTGTTAGCCGTCTAGTCGAGCTGAACTATAGTGTTCATGACAGATGGTGGATGCTGAGTCTCAGTTGTGGTTGTAATTGGAGTGCAGTTGTGAACAGTAGCAGTGTGCGTTTCCACAGTCGGGCCAGTGCGAGCCAGGGCTTTAAACGGGCCGTGCCGGGCTAATAGCCTCGGGTCAGTAGCACCGGGCCTGAGTTTCCACTGTCGGGCCAGAAGCTCCACAGCGCTTCACTAAAACACGGCCGTAACACACACCTCTGGAACAACGGCACACACACCCATCATTTCACCAACAAATGCAAGTTTTATCAGTAAAAAGAAAAAAGAAAGAAATCACTGGAAACCGTGCATCGCAAAACAAACATGATAAAAGTGAGCGTTTGCTGGCATTTTTGTTGTTTACTTGAATATTTAAAACCCAAGCATCGATGTTTTACCACAGGTTTACAATAAAAAGTGATACATTGATCATAATGAATTAATTTATGTAAAAATTGCACATTAGTCACACAGAAATAAATTACAGTTAGGTCTATTTGTGTGTGTGTGTGAAGTTTAAGCACAAAATACCCCACAGATATTTTTATATAGCATGTTAAAGTTGTCACTTTTTGAGGGTTTGCAAAAACACACCGTTTTGTGCCTGGCCCTTTAAATGCAAATGAGCTGCTGCTCCCGGCACAGGGGGCGGAGCTTCAAGAGCTCATGTGTGTTAGCAGCTGCGATTACCTCACACACACACACACACACACACTAAAATGACAGAAACTGTTCTGCCTTTAATGTTAAAACGGAGTCAGACAAAGATGGAGAGACTCAAGAAGAAGTGACAACATGTAGAAGCAACAGGACGTCTCTGAATGGTTAGTTGATGAGTTTATGTTGCTGATGTGGAGTTAACTATCTTCAATTAGCATATTCTGTCATGGTCATCTATAAATCGCTCGTATAGGAACTGTTGTGAGATGCACACAGAGTGACTTTCTATTGCATGTGAAAAGATGGATGCTAAAGTTTGAGCTGACTCACAAATGTGCTCGACTACAACAACTCTTCCTCTTCTCAACATGGACTGTGTGTTCAGGGGGCGGGGCTTATGTAAATTTTAGGGTTGCTGATGTCACTAACCCGGGAGGAATGTCGTGTAGTCTCTACCAGCCGTTTGTTGTAGTCCTTTTCTTTAAAAGCAAATATCTTCCTTTGCTTTGAACTTTGAGTGTTTTAACTTTGCAGATGTTGTTTATGATCAAACAGCAACATTACACACTAACTACAGTTAGAAAAGGGAAATCATAATCAACCACGCCTTTAAGAGACTTAAGATCTTGTCCCCAACAAGTAAAACCTGTCAAAGGGGGTCTTGTGACAAAAAAAGTTAATCTCTGCTGTGGTCGAGTGCTTGACAACGTCCTCTTGTCGAAGTCACTCGAGCAGCTCTTCTTTTCTCTCCAGAAAACATTCTTCAGCTGTGACTTCATCTGCTCTTCATTAGCTCGGAGTAATTTATAGTGAGGGAAAGAAGATAAAAAGAGAGCATTTTTCTTGCTTTACATATTTGACTTTTTTTTTTTGAGGAAAAAAGTGTTCCGACTATTTTGCAATGCGGAAGTAAATACGAATGCTGAACGCAACGTGCGCCATTTCATCAGATCTCTAACACTGATCTACACACCAGCGCAGGAGAATACATCAATATGTTTCTAAATATGCGATCTGTTAATTATTGCGATTTCAAAATAAAAGTTTAAACTAAGGCAGTTAAATGATTAATCGTGATTAATCGCATCCAAAATAAAAGTCTGTTTACATAGCTAATAAATGTGTGTGTATTGTGTATAATTATTTTGTATATATAAACACACACACGTTCATGTATATATTTAAGAAAAATGTGTTATTTATATATACAATATTTATAATTTATATATAATATAAATTATATATAAATATATATATATATGCAAATATTTCTTAAATATATACAAGCATGTGTGTGTATTTATATATATATATATATAAAATAATTATACATAGTACACACACATTTATTATGTAAAACACAAACTTTTATTTTGGATGCGATTAATCACGATTAATTGTTTAACGGCCTTAGTTTAAACCCTCGCTCTGAGTGTGCATGTTTGGATGTTCTTGTTCAAGAAATTACAGTGGTTTTATCATTTTTATCATTAAGAAGTGGCCAAATATTAAAGGTATGAAAAGTCTTGCATGGAAAAATATGCTGGATTATAAATCAGTGACATAAACTTTCTATTTCTCGGTCAGGTTTTGTCTCAGTGATGGTCTAGTGTCTGAGCTCTCGGTTCTCACAGATCTGTGAAGCGCTGTTATTCTCCCTCGTGAGTTTGTGTGTTTATGTTTGAAAGATCAGCGAGAGGCTCGTGTAACGGCTCTGCAGCTGTTCTCACTCTGTGCACGGGACGGGTTTGTGGGAAACGCGTTTAAACGAAGAGCCAATCAGAGCGCCAGGCAAAGAGTTCATTGGAGATCTGTCCCCTTCCAGAAAGAACAACAGACCAGTGTGTTTCGTTGACTTCAAATGGTTTTTGGTTTAATACTGGTATTCTCTTTGGTATTTTTTGGGGATTGTAATTTTATGATGGCTTGTCGATTATGCATTTTGAACTCATTAACTATTTTCAGCTATTAATCTTGCAGTCAGTTTTACTCAAATGTTGCTCTTTCATAACTCAGAAGATCAATGGTTCTCAATGAAGTATCACATTTGTCTCAATCTTTTTAAATGCATTGTGTAATTTATTATAAAACAACTCTTTAGGGTTCCTGCAAACAATACTAATTTAATTTATGTATTTAATATATATATATTTTTAATTGGTTTATTATTTATGTTTAATATTAATTTTAAATTGATGTTTCTTATTAAAATGTGTTTAAAGATGTTCCTAGCAAAATAAAATAAAAATACAATTCCATAGTTGACATACAATAAAGATAACAGTGTGTGTGTGTGTGTGTGTGTGTGTGTGTACACAGATGTACACATCTGTTACAATGGTAGTTTTATATTAAATTTAAGTGTAAAATGGAAAAATGTTAAATGTAAAAAAGTAAAAAAACATAGCCTACAATATTTACAGATATAGATTTATTTAAACTCTTAGTTGTTTTATTGTGCATTTCCTGATGAGTTTTAATTTCAACTATTAAAAAAAATACATTAATGTTTTGTGTAAAATTTAAGTGTAAAATGCAAAGAAATACATTTAAATTAGGGCTGTAAACGATTATCGCGATTAATTGAATCCAAAATACAAGTTTGTTTACACATAATATATGTGTGTGCGTATTGTGTTTAATTATTTTGTATATATAAATACACACACATGCATATATATATATAGTTGCATTTATATACTGCATATATATTTTTATATGATTTATATATATATATATATATTATATATAAATATAACTATTTTATATATAAATAACAAATTTTTCTTAAATATATACATGCATGTGTGTGTATTTATATATACAAAATAATTATACACAATACACACATATATATTATGCAAACACAAACTTTTATTTTGGATTCGATTAATCGCGATTAATCGTTTACAGCCCTAATTTAAATGTTACAAAATTTTATTATTTACTGATATAGGCTACATTTTATTAAACCCTTAAAGTTGTTTTTATTGTGCGTTTCCTGATGTGCCAATTAGTTGTAATTTCTCAGCAGCTGTATTGCATTTGACACACTGATCACAGGGAGATTTTACAGCTGAACCGCAGGACAGCAGCTGTCATGGGTCATTATTTGTTTACAAAAATGCCATTGTGAAAGTTTGCATGTCAGATGTCCAAGTTCCTCTCATGGTTTATTATCAAGACTTCGAGGTTTAACCAGCAATCTGTTCTCAACAGGTGCAGCAGCGTCGGGAAGCCATCGCAAGTGGAGTTTCAGGCGGTCAGAGCCGCTTAAAGCTGCCAGAACGCCATGCGATTCTGAACAAGGACATTCAAAAACTCCTACTAGCTCGTCTACTGATGAGAGCACTTCTCAATGCCTCGACGAGAAGTGGCATAAGGATGCTTTCGAGGGAGACAACTCTTCGGATTCTTCCAAAACTCACCGTTTGCGTGACAACTGTCGAACGCAATCATGCGAGATTTTTAATTCCAGCTTCAGTTTCATTCAGCAGTCATTAGAAACTAGTGAATTTTTAGATGCGAGCACAAACAAACAATCTGAATCGGCATCACTGGACAAACTGAAGTGTGAAACTTCAAACTCAGGTGTTTTAAAACCTCACGCTCACTTCAGCCAATCAGAGATTAGCTCTGTTCAAATCAGCCAATCAGGACATGAGGATTTCGCATTAAGTTCGATTGGTCCGTCAGTGCAACATAAAGTGCTGTTATTGGACCGAGATCTGTGGCTAGCAGACCTGGACATGCAGACCTCGACTTCCATGACGTCTTATGCGAAAGAAAACATCCAGGACTCAGACTCTGGCTCTCTGGACACCGAAGTCACGTCTTCTCTCTCGATTGACTCGTCAGACTCGACCTCGGCCTCGTCGGTCACCTCTGGATACGAGAGCGTCACCGCATCCTCAGAACAGAGTCGGGACGGCCTGAAAAAGAAGTACGAAGATGTTCTGCAAGACTGTCTGCAGAACAATCGCACAAACACCAAGGTCAGTACAACACAACAATGAACAGGTGAAACTCGAAATAAATTAGAATATGGTGCAAAAGTTCATTTATTTCAGTAATTCAACTTAAAAGCTGAAACTAATATATTATATAGACTCATTACATGCAAAGTGAGATATTTCAAGCCTTTATTTGTTATAATTTTGATGATTATGGCTTACAGTTTATGAAAACCTTTTCATAATATTCTAATTTTGAATTTGGGGTTTTCATAAACTGTAAGCCATAATCATCAAAATGATAACAAATAAAGGCTTGAAATATCTCACTTTGCATGTAATGAGTCTATATAATATATTAGTTTTACCTTTTAAGTTGAATTACTGAAATAAATGAACTTTTACACGATATTCTAATTTTGAGTTTCAACTAAGATCAGGGTTTAAGGGTCTTTTATTGTCATTCCATACACATTTTTACATGAAGGATCGAAACTTAAGTACTAATGTCCCGGTCAAAACACAAGATAAAAACATTAATCAATAAAACATTAGAAACTAAAGTGAATGTCTAAGCAGCTTTAAAAAAAATAATAGCACAATAGCAATAAAAAACTAGAATAGACAAAACAGTGCAATAATTAGTAATAAATTAGGACATAAATATTGTTACACATAAAATGTCTAAGTAATACTGTTATTTAAAAAAGATATCTCCATAATTATGTCTAAATCAGACGACACAAGGCATGGATCGCAATAGTTTTTGATCATGCTGATCATTTAGAGGCTTTCATTTTCGTATATATAAAAAATGATACAGTAATTTTTATTTTACTGTAAGTGACACTCACACTCTATATATTTTTTTTAATGTTTTACAATGTTTTCCCTCTTTAGATCGAGTCCACAATGATGAAGCTTCAGAGATTACAGCACAAAGCGGTTTTGGACGACGACTATGACACAGGTCAGACATTGTAGATGCTCAGTGCTTGTTAGATGAATTATCATTATAATGAAAGTTTGTTTCTCTAGCAAATAAAATGTGTATATTTAGGATGAATACTGAAACAGAATTGAATCTTATTCAAACTATAATTAAAGGTGCAGTAAGCGATTTCTGTGAAATGCTGTTGTAAGTGGATTGGACAGGAGGGGGCGTGTCCATTCATGACGGGAGACAGTGTGAGCCAATCAGCTGTAGGGGGCGTGTCCATTCATGATTGGGAGGATAGAGATTGAGCCAATCAGCAGTGGTGGGTGTGTCCATTCATGATGTGGGAGGAGAGAGACTGAGCCAATCAGCAGTAGGGGGTGTGTCCATTCATGATGTGGGAGGAGAGAGACTGAGCCAATCAGCAGTAGGGGGCGTGTCCATTCATGATGGGGAGGAGAGAGACTGAGCCAATCAGCAGTAGGGGGCGTGTCCATTCATGATGGGGAGGAGAGAGACTGAGCCAATCAGCAGTAGGGGGCGTGTCCATTCATGATGGGGAGGAGAGAGACTGAGCCAATCAGCAGTAGGGGGCGTGTCCATTCATGATGTGGGAGGAGAGAGACTGAGCCAATCAGCAGTAGGGGGCGTGTCCATTCATGATGGGAGAGAAAACAGACAGAGCCAATCAGCAGTAGGGGGCGTGTCCATCCATGATGGGAGAGAAGACAGAGGGAGCCAATCAGCAGTAGGGGGCGTGTCCATTCATGATGGGGGAGAAATCAGACTGAGCCAATCAGCAGTAGGGGGCGTGTCCATCAATGATGGGAGAGAAGACAGAGGGAGCAATCAGCAGTAGGGGGCGTGTCCATCCATGATGGGGGAGGAGAGAGAGAGAGAGAGAGAGAGAGAGAGAGAGAGAGAGAGAGAGAGAGAGAGAGAGAGAGAACAAAATGGAGATTTGAAGAAACGCTGTAGTAAGAGATTTATTAATTTTTTTGCTGTAGAAAGATATCTGAGTGTTCAACAGTGTTTCTTAGAAATCACCTTTAACTGCACCTGTAATGCTCTATCAAAATAAATATAAAAAAAAAAGTATGTAGCCATTGCTTCACATTTTAAAGGACGATCCTACTCCATACCGTATCTGTGAGTTTAGCCCAGTTTTACTGTATGTCCAAATAAGTCCACAGCTGATGACAGAAGACAAAAACTGTCTCAGTCAACACATTAATGTGGTCAACAAACACACCCAAACACTCCCGGCTGATTGTCCTAACTCAGCAATGGTGACCTCAAACCAGACAATATTAACTTGATTGCTCATTTCATAGCAAGAATATTTAGGCCTGTCACGATCGTGAATTTTGTGCTTATGATTAATTGTCATACAAATAATAGTGATTAACAACTTATTTTTTTTACTTGTATGCTTTTTACGTACATAATATAAAAATAAACGTTATAAAGAAAAAGGCCCTTATGATTGACTTTAATGCTGAACAAAATAAATATTTATCTATTTAATTATATTTATCAACATTTTGCAGTCTGATTAAACCCACAAGCCTCCTATGAAGATCTTTTAATATCTTTTTGTACTGTATAACCAAAATAAACAATATAAACAAATAACCATGATCAGACTACGGGTGAAACTAGAAAAATGAGAATATGGTGCAAAAGTTAATTTATTTCAGTAATTCAACTTAAAAGGTGAAACTAATATATTATATAGACTCATTACATGCAAAGTGAGATATTTCAAGCCTTTATTTGTTATAATTGTGATGATTATGGCTTACAGCTTATGAAAACCCCAAATTCAAAATGAGAATATTGTGAAAATGTTTTCATAAGCTGTAAGCCATAATCATCAAAATTATAACAAATAAAGGCTTGAAATATCTCACTTTGCATGTAATGAGTCTATATAATATATTAGTTTCACATTTTAAGTTAATTTACTGAAATAAATGAACTTTTGCACAATATTCTAATTTTTCGAGTTTCACCTGTATTTATTAATAATTGCCACAGGCCTAAGATTATTGCTTTTACATCCCATGTGTGTTTTTATTATTATTATTATTGGGAATGACACACAGTTAACCTCGTCTGCTTCAACGCTGCTGAACACTTCTGTAGTTCCTGCATATTTTCAACTGTTTAAATCAGAAAAGTATTTTATATTGTGCACTGCATGGATGTCTATTATTTTCCGAGTCGGATCACATTTGAAATGTTTATCTTTGCGTGTGTGCAGTTTCACATGCTATTTTTGAACCGTATTAGACAGCACTGTACAATATACATTATTTATAGTCCATAACTTTGAGAAAGTTCTGTGATTCATTGTCAAATCACGCCATCTTCTGGTCATCATCAGCACAGTCATGACTTGTATGGATTTATTATAGTCTTAATTTCTGTATCCTATGCTTCATTAGTTACTGTACTTAAAAGAGTCCCCCTAGTCTTCAGCGTGTGATCTTGTGAAACTACTTCTTCTGTTTAATCAGATCAGATGATTGACCTACATTAGTCAGAGTCTGACAAACCTTGTGACTTACATAACACACCCTGACTTTTCCCAGACCTGGTCTGATCCGTGTGTAAAGTGGGTCAGTTGTGTTTGTTTTGTGCTGTCTTCTACTGACACACACACACACACACACACACACACACACACACACACACACACACACACACACACACACACACACACACACACACACACATGAATGCTTTTATTTGTATCTGCAAGACATTAAAAAAGAAAACAAGATCCAAAGACTCTGGGAAGGGTCTTTGACAAGGTGACAGATCTACAGTTCACGGCTCACATACTTAATTACTCTTACGTACAGGTCCATTTATAATTCTCAACACATTAAGGATAAACAAAACATCTCCGTCTCCATATTTGCATGCTCCCTAGGGTGGCTGAAACAGAGCAGAATTTTGCAAGCCTTTTTTCACACACACACACACACACACACACACACACACACACACACACACACACACACACACACACACACACACACACACACACACACACACACACACACACACACAGCATTTCGTGCAGCGTTTTAGTAGTAGATTAGTGTTTATGTGCTTGAATGGGACTCTTTTTTTTGTGTGGAAGATTTTGAGATTAATTAAAGGTTGTGTAGGTAAGAATTGTCTAAAGAACTTTTTTTTCAAATTGGCTTAAGCTGTCTTTATATACCAATACATAATTAAAATGTAAGTACTTTGAAAAAGAGAGTATAAAAATTGAGTGACTCTAGTGTATTTAATCTTCAATAAACACAGCTCATTAATTCCTACCGGGACGAAACAAGTGATTGGCTTGCGCGACTGTCACTCTCCGTCGCCATGACTACCGCCGCTATTACTGGCTCCGCCCACGTGCGCGCAGTCGCGCACCCGTTTTTAGGTGGGAGTGAATGTAATTAATGAGCTGTGTTTATTGAAGATTAAATACACTAGAGTCACTCAGTTTCTTATACTCTCTATTTCAGAGTACTTGCATTTTAATTATGTATTGGTATATAAAGACAGTTTAAACAAATTTGAATAAAAGTTTTTTTAGACAATTCTGACCTACCCTACCTTTAAATAGTAAGTAAGTCAAATTAATATATGTAGGATATTTAAATATGGCTAAGCTGACCAAAGTGTTTTTTTACATAACATAAAGCAACATAAAATAATTCTCTAAAAAGACAGTTAGAAGTAACGTTAATAAAATGTTCGTTCAAAGTCATCTGGCCTTTAATAATGCTCTTAAAATGTTAACGCTTTAACATTATTTGTGTAAGCAATAAGGTATGAGAGAGGCTGTGCTGTATGAATAAGTCACGGCTGAGGGTGACTTATTCACGATACAGCACAGCCTCTCGTACCTTACTGCTTTTATAAAACTATTAAAGCCGAAAAATATGTATCTATGCAACTTTTACGAAGTAAAATCACTTAAAAGCCTTCCTTCCGCTGGAAAAAATAGATCCTGACCGTGAACAGCAACAGAAGTTACATACATTATTTCCACAATAGATAAAGACTGTCAGCCAGTCAGTCAGTAGAGAAGACTTTTACATTGAAAGGACTCAAACTTGTGATCACGGAGAAGGAAGAAGCAACTGACAGATGACTATGGGCACGGGGAAACCCTTAACTGTTAAAAGGACAAGATATCGCAGCGGACATTCAAATGGATTTTTTTATTATGAATATATAGGACTGACCTGAAGGAAAATGCTATATCTACTGTAAATGCAGGTACACTCGCTTACTCGATGTCTCACAATACAATACCGTAGCTTTAGTGAACAATATCGATGAGACCAAACATGTGTTTACGTTGCTAAGAGCGGTTGCTAGAGGTGTTGTGTAGTGATACATAGAACCGTTGGGTGAAGCGGTCATAGCCGTGTTTTATCGTGAATGAAACACAGCTATTGACCAATCAGAATCAAGGAACTAACCGTTTTATAAACATTTTTAGTAGAGGGTTTAGACAAAAAGTTTGTCTCACATTTTTTAAATGTTACTATTTATTTGTTTTAGAATGTTCAGAGAACATAAAAAAGTAACATTCCAATAATATTTGGAAAATTACAAAATGGAATGTTTCCTTGATGTTCATAAAACATTTTTTTTTTTTTACATTCTAAAAACTGGACATTTTAAACGTTCAGAGAATATTCAGAAATAACGGAATATGAACTCTAAGATACCTCTGTGTTTGTTTATGAATAAATTATTTTGACGCAAGATATTTTAGTATTTTTACAATGTTTTTGTATTAAATTTGACCTAAATTGACTGGAAACGGGTGTACATTTGTGTTTGGTTTGTGCTTTACTCTAACAAAGAAAGATTGCTGAACAGCTTTTGTGTGTTGTGTGTTCAGCCGAGCGTTTTGGTAAGAAACTGGAGGAACTGCGGAGAGAGAGAGACACACTTAAGCCTGGTCTCCCGTCCAGACACCCTGAGGTCACTGCATTTCTGGAGCGTCTCCGGACAGCGGTGCACAGCGCCATCCACAGGACACACACACACTGCAGGTTTGGAAACATCAAAACACACTATTATACTTTTCTAACTGTTCAAATGTTTAGTGAGATTTATTAATGTTTTTGAATGTCTATTATGCTCATCAAGGCTGCCTTTGCTTGATAAAAAAAATGAATATTATTTCAAATTAAAATCACTGTTTTCTATTGTAATAAAAATTCCTGTGATCAAAGCTGTATTTTCAGCATCATTACTCCAGTCTTCAGTGTCACATGATCCTTCAGAAATCAGTATATGATGATTTGATGCTCAAGAAACATTTCTGATTATTATTATTATTATTATTATTAATGTTGAAAAAAGTCGTGCTGCTTCTTATTTTTGTGGAGACTGTGATACATTTTATTTTTTCAGGATTCTTTAATAAATAGGTTTATCTGAAATAGATATCTTTTGTAACATTATAAATATTTACGGTTTCTGAAGATCAATTTAATGCAGTATTAATTCCATCAGATCTAAACATAGTATTTTCTATATATTTACACTCAAATATGAATGTAATCCATTCTTCACAGTTAAATTCTGATTTCTAATCTGACTAGATGTTCTGTAATACTACAGTATGCTTCACTATATTGTATTTGAAGGCTGGTTAGATGATCTCAGTTTCAGAAATAAGCCTTTTAAACAGGAAAGCAAACAGGTGTGGCGTCAGTGTCTGAACAGCACTTCCTGTTGCGTATTGTTTCCATATGTTTATCTTTGCATAGTTTTGGCGGCAGGAGCTCAGAGACACTTAATTATAACCAATGAGACACTGACTAGAAGTGACACAGATTCAGTGTTATTTATATGCTATTATAGTAATTATTTATATTTTCAATTTGCTTTTATGTTTATATTTACAGTTTTCATAATACAGTTTTATAATAATTATTTATTATTATTATTATTCATAATTGAATGTATTTAAATATAACTAATTTAAATATATTATAATATTTAATATATTTCTATATTATTTAAATATATTATAATAAATGTTTTTTTTATTAGTATTTATTTCATTTTAGTTTACATTTTAGCAATTTTGTTGTTGTTTTATTAGTTTTAAAGAAAATATTTATATATAGCTTCAATTTATTTTGAATTCAGTTTTAGTCATTTCAGTACTTCAATTTATTTTATTTCAATTAGTTGCCATTTTCCCATTAAAGGTATATACTATTAATAGTAAAGTAAAGCCAATAGTAAAGCCTATACTATTGGTCCACCTAAGTGTCAATCATTCTGGTGATATGTTTACGTAAGCCCGTTCACACGCTGGCGTGCGCTAAAAGCACAGGTTGGGCTTCCCACTGATGCCGCAGTCGCGAAGATTCTACTAGACAGGTAAAGTTTGTCATGTGGAGAAATCCATTTAAAATCACTGCTAGTAGGCGTTCCCTCTCGGGAGCAAATAGAATGTTGCGCATGTGCATTTTTAAAAAAAATTGGAAAAATTCTAATCTTTTCTAACATTAGGAAAGATCCTCTGCTATACCTTTAATTATTTCAAATTTTATGTTTTTAAAGTTTGTTTTTCATGTAATATTTAAATTGTATTTAATTTCAGCTTTGTTTCAGTTACCATACATTATTTTAAATAGTTTTAGTTAACGATAACAAGACATTTCTAGTCATGGTTTTCCGTGAGTGATCACAAATGCATTTTTTCAAACAGGCAAAACGGTGACGCGAGTGACGATCAGGGATCGGGCAGCTCTCAGATCCGACCTCAAACACGGGAGAAACTGTTAGAGAAAAAACAGAGGATTCAGGTGAACACAAACATATGATTATTAAAGGGATAGTTCACTTTAAAATGAAAATTCTGTCATAATTTACTCACCCTCAAGTTGTTTCAAACCTGTATGAATTTCTTTCCTCTGCTGAACACAAAGGAAGATATTTTGAAGAATGTCAGTAACCAGACAGTTAACTGGTCCCATTGACTGCCAAAGTAGTAAAAAAAAATACTATGGAAGTCAATAGGCCCAGTTAACTGTTTGGTTACTGACATTTTTAAATTTTTTTGGAGAATATGTGGAAAATAATGATAGTTCAAGCATTAAAACCTAGTCAGGTCACCTTCATTTATACAGCGCTTTTAACAATTTAGATCGTTTCAAAGCAGCTTTACAGTGATAACAGGAGATTACAGTAACAGAGATTGCTTTGTCTTTACAGCAGTTCTAGAATAAAGTTACTGTCCAGCTAAAGTCAGTTTGATTGATTCACTTCCTCACACCGATCATTAGTTATTAACTTAGCGGCCGCTAACTCGACACCGTTCTAGCAGAAAACCCTTAATGCGATCCGGCCGCTCATCTGCATAGAACAGTGCCTGTTGTCTCGAGAATGCAAACCATCAAATAGGTTTCAAGGTGCAAGCCTTGAAAAAATGTTATCGCTTCCGCATAGCCACGCAAACCGAAATCATCCCGACAACGTTTGATCTGTACAGAGGTAAAGGTGGGCCTTCACAGGGGAGACCTAATCTAGTAGAGCACGAAGACAGGTTGTACGTTTATATATATGTTGTGTGCAGTGTTGGGGGAATGCATTACAAGTAACTTGAGTTACGTAATCATATTACTTTTTCAAGTAACTAGTAAAGTAACGCATTCCTTTTAAAATTTACAACAAAATATCTGAGTTACTTTTTCAAATAAGTAACGCAAGTTACTTTGTTTTCCCATTTATTGACTGACAGCTCTCCTGTCCTGATGTTGAGACAAATCAAAGTGCAGAGGTGTTTTTTTGGTGTGAAAGGGTCTTTACATTTGGCCAAAAATAGAACTTTTGTGTAATAAAAAAACAAGCCCAGCCCAGGTGGGGAAATAAGTAATGCTAACGTAACGCTTTACTTTTCTAAAAAAGTAACTAAGTAATGCAATTAGTTACTTTTTAAGGGAGTAACGCAATATTGTAATGTATTACTTTTAAAAGTAACTTTCCCCAACACTGATTGTGTGTGTACAGAAGGAGGTGTGTGAGCTTCAGCGGAGGCTGGAGGAGCTGCAGGAGCAGAGCAGAGCTGTGGAGGAGGAGCTCGAGGAGCCCGTCCTGAGAGCCTGTGATCCGGCTCAGCTGCGTCTGATGGCCCGAGTGCTGGAGGACATGAGCACGTCTGAACACCGGCCACAGATCAGCCTGTCTCCACCAGCAGCGGTCATCAGGTGAGGGCAAGCGGACCTCAGGGTTCCCACGGGGCCTTGACATTTTTTTTAAGGCCCTGGAGAGTTTTTGAAAATAAACTTGGTCGTTGAAAGTGCTTGAATTTATTTTGTGCAAGAAGTTTTCTGTAAAAAAAATCCATATTATTCCCTCTGGTCCGCTAATGTGTTATTTCGCCAGCACTTCGTGGCCTATGCACACTAGCTTGCTTGATTTACAGTAGTTACGCGCATTTACGTGTTACGTTAAGTGTTTCCCACGTGAGGTACTTTGTGTTGTACGTTGCCATGACGTTCACGCGCGCACTAAACTACTACGATGGTACTGAACGTTTGTTGTTTGTTCCCACATTAAAGGAACACGCCACAGTTTTTTAAAATAGGGGTTATTCACCGTCTCCCCTACATTTAGATAGGTAGGCAAACGCATTTTTGTCTCAGTCCATGTGTTGTCTTAGTCTGGCAGCGCCGCCGCTAGCTTAGCATAGCATAATGAATGGAATCCTTTGTTGCCAGATAGCATGTCGTGAGTAAAAATGATAAAAAATACATAAATACTAATTATATTGGTTAAAATATTAAAAACTATATCGGGGTGAAGCACAGGCGAAGCACTGCTACTTGGGCACAGAGATATCACGCGTGGTGATCGGTTCAGGTGTTGCGTGTTATCTCTGCACCCAAGTAGCAGTGCTTCGCCTGTGCTTCACCCCGATATAGTTACAAGTCAATTTCTGCCTAGGAAATTGCCTAGTCTTAATCTGCATTGTTATTTGTACTCGTTGTGGAAACGCAGGCCACAAGAAGTAATTCGACTTTTTTTTTTTTACTCACTTTTACTCACGACATGCTATCCGGCAACAAAGGATTCCATTCATTATGCTAAGCTAAGCTAGCGGCGCTGCCAGACTAAGACAATGCATGCACTGAGACAAAAGGGCGTTTGCCCACCTATCTAAATGTAGGGGAGACGGTGAATAACCCCTATTTCAAAAAACTGTGGCGTGTTCCTTTAAATCCTTGAATTTGAGGGTATTGGACCTGGAAAGTCCTTGAAAGGTCCTTGGATTTGAAGTTAACCAAGGTTTGGGAACCCTGGGACCTGCCAAATGTGTAGAAAGTGAATGACAAACAAAATTATATCACTGAATAATAAGAGACAAACATATAGCAATTGTCTTTGATGAGGTTTATTTTCTTGCAAGAAAAGTCGTACAGAGTGGCTTCAGATTGTGACAGTGATCCTTCCTCCTTTATAGTCTTGACTCCCAGAATGTTATCTTTCTAGGCCAATGATGGTATTTCAACCCATATGTGGAACATTTTTAGACTTGTTCATCATATTGTATCCTTGAGGCCCTCCTGTCACGTACCAACACTCTTTACCATTCCAATACAACTCCACAGAATAAGGATTGTGTGTGCTCTTTTACTGTTATATGATGGTCACACACATCTTAAAGATACAATTTCTTCCACAAGGAACACATATTTACATAAAATGTAATGTGTGTGCATGAAACCCTCTTTTAGGAATTAGTTTATTTACTCGCACTTCTGGAAGTTGAGCATAACGTTCACTTACTGGAGTCATTATAGGCTGAACATTCACACACTATCACACATGTCCCGTCGCTAACGGACAAGACCACGGTTTGAAGGCACCATGTTTGAAAAAGTGCAAATGTAAATGAGGTTTGCAAAAGCTACAGGGGAGTGATGATTTTCTGCAAATCATACAGGTTTAGAAAATAAATTAATAATTAATAATATATATATTATTATTATATATATAATAATATATATGTTAAAAATAGGGGGGGAAAAGAATTTACATAATATATATATATATATATATATATATATAATTAAAGCTGCAAGCAGCGATTGCGGGCCCAAGCCGGTGGCACCGCCACCCTGGTGCCTTTAGTTCCACTAAAGGCACCAGGGTGGCGGTGCCACCGGCTTGGGCCCGCAATCGCTGCTTGCAGCTTTAATTATATATATATATATATATATATATATATATTATGTAAATTCTTTTCCCCCCCTATTTTTAACATATACATTATTATATATATAATAATAATATATATATATTATTAACATTTTTGGATGCTATACTATTCTTTTTATAGGCTTTGTACTTTGTACACTTTGTACACTCACGTTCCAATATAGAAAAATTATCCTCTTCAAATGCGCAAAAATGTGCTTGGAAACATCACAGTGGAGCGGTGCTTACTATGAACGGCACAAACTGTACAAATGACTATTTAAACAGAGCAGTGTAATTTTTATATGTAAGGTTGACTATTTTATTATTATATTTTATTAAGGCTATAATGAACATGCTGCGATGTCAAGATTGCAATGCTGGAATGCTGTGTGTGTGTGTGTGTGTGAGGCTCGATCGAACAATGGAGACATAAAAACATACTCCGTCATTTTGTTCATACAGACCATCTTTCAAAATGCAAAGTGTTTCCTTATATTTGTGTACACTCGCAATGAAACACAACATTGTGCTTTTGTTAAACTATAAACTCTTGTCAAACTGTAACCTACAACTGTCACCCAACCAAAATCACACACACACACACACACACACACATCCCCCCTCCCCTCCCCACACAGACAGACACACACACACACAGAATGGCAGAGAGACAGAGAGAGAGAAAATACACATTCAAATATCTGACTTCCTGTTGGTTGGAGCTAATGACTGTAAATTAGAAAGTTGTCTGGATCGAAGAGAAGAATATACGTACCGAGTTTGGTTACTGTAGGTAAAACTATAACTAAGTTATAACACACTTTATGCATCCTTTTTTAATCATAAATTTGTTTCCTCGCCACGGCCAAACCGTTCGAGATATCAAAAATCCCCTGGCAATTTATCATCTTCCATGTCTTGACTTCATGCTGACCGAGTTTCGTGGTCATCGGATGAATTCTCTAGGAGAAGTGTTTCAAATGCGAGAGCAAGCGTTCTCCAATCAACCCGTAATAGCCGACTTCCTGTTGGGCTGGCGTAAAACTTGACCCAGGGAAAGTTGTTCGGCCCGATTAAATCTATATGTGTACCGAGTTTCATATTAATTCATGCAAGCGTGTTTGATATACGGACAAGTGTTCGAATCCCATTCCAGGGGGCGCTGTCGAGCCCCCCTGCCACGCCCGGGTACCAGCTTCAGCCTGGCCCTGTTGGCCGCGGGTTCTGAACTGTATGCAAAATTTCAAGAGTTTTCGAGCATGTTAAGGCCCTCAAAAGTGCCAGAGATTTTGCACACAGCAGAGAAATGGTTAAACTAAACTAGCCCCCCTCCTCACACACACACACACACACAGAGAGGGGCAGAGGGAAAATGCTCCAAACAGTACACATTCAAACCAAAATATCTGACTTCCTGTTGGTCGGAGCTAATGACTGTAAATTAGAAAGTTGTCCGGATCGAAGAGAAGAATATACGTACCGAGTTTGGTTACTGTAGGTAAAACTAATACCCCATTTTTGACTAAAGGTGGCGCTACTGAGCCCCTTACCACGCCCGTTTCTGAAACTTCGCACATGTCTATTACACAATAAATTTCAAATGCATGTTGAGTTCATAAAATTTGAAGCATGTTAAGAGCCTCAAATGCATCCAAAAAGAATATAAAAGTTTAAAGCGTTGCCATGGCGACAGTATTAAAGATATCAATAATCCTTTCACAGGTCTACATCTGTCGTGTGTTTACATTATACAGATGAAGTTTGAAGCAAATCGGGTAAAAATAAGAGGGTGATTTCAAAGCATTTCGAAAGTGACACACTTCCTGCTGCCAGTTGGTGGCGCTATAACTTTGACTCACAATAGTCACATCCATGTGATCGGCCTCTTACAGCGAACACACTGCTGAAGTTTCATCAAGATCAATTAATGTATGAGGATGTTATAACACACTTCCTGTTTCCAATATTCGCCATAAATTCGTTTCCTCGCCACGGCCAAACCGTTCGAGATATCAAAAATCCCCTCGCAATTTTTCATCCTCCATGTCTTGACTTCATGCTGACCGAGTTTCGTGGTGATTGTTTGAATCGTCTAGGAGGAGTATTTTAAATTCCATTGCATGTGTTTTTTAAACTACGCCAAATAGCCGACTTCCTGTTGGGCTGGGGTAAAAAGTCAGAGCACGAAGGATATATGAACCGATGAGATCTATAAGTGTACCGAGTTTCATATTATTTCATGCAAGCGTGTTTGATTTATGGACCAAGTTTTCGGACCCCGTTCCAGGGGGCGCTGTCGAGCCCCCCTGCCACGCCCGGGTACCAGCTTCAGTCCGGCTCTAATGGCCGCGGGTTCTGACCAGTGTGCAAAGTTTCAAGAGTTTTTGAGCACGTTAAGGCCCCCAAAAGTGGCAAAAACCTTGAAAAAAAATTATTATAAAGAAGAAGAAGAAGAAGAAGAAGAAAAACAAAAAAACCTTAGAAGAACAATAGGGCTCTGCGCCCTTTCAGGGCTTGGGCCCTAATAATAATAATTGTATTAATATTAGTATTATTGTTAATAATAACAAAGCAACAACAACAGAAAATATAGCTGCAAGCAGCGATTACGGGCCCAAGCCGGTGGCACCGCCACCCTGGTGCCTTTAGTTGCACTAAAGGCACCGAGGTGGCGGTGCCACCGGCTTGGGCCCTCCATCGCTGCTTGCAGCTATATTTATTTATATATATATATATATATATATATATATAAAAACCCGCCACCCCCGGTGCCTTTAGGGTTCCTGTGCACAACGGGCAATAACGTAACTCCGCTTTGACTGTCGAGAAGAAGTCTGCTTTAGAGCTTGCATCAGTGTGGGTTCTGCAAAAGTGCGCATCGAGGGCACATATCAACCACAAAGTATGCGTGAACACCCTTCTGAAACCTAAAATGAAAAATTAGACACCCTACAGTCTCATGGACTTAACGGACACATGAAATCAGCAGCCATTGTAAGTACACAACACCGAAAATTCCTATGAAGTGTGGTATATATATTCATTGAAATTACTGTACTTTAAAACACTTGTTTAAAAGAAAAAAACACATATACATAGTATAAAACACTAGATGGCACAATATACCTATTTTTAATAGAGTCTTTCTGCCCCCCTCCCCACACACACAGAGACAGGGGGGGCTGTCTGTGTGTGTGCCCTCCCTCCCCTCCCCACACAGACACACACAATGGGGGGGGGGGGGGGGGGGGGGGGCTGTCTGTGTGTGTGCCCTCCCCTCTCCACACACACACACACACTCACTCACACACACAGAATGGCAGGGGGAACTCTGGCAGAGAGAGGCAGAGAGCGACAAAACCACATTCAAACCAAAATATCTGACTTCCTGTTGGTCAGAGCTAATGACTGTAAATTAGAAAGTTGTCCGGCTCGATGTGCACAATATACATACCAAGTTTTGTTACTGTAGGTAAAAATAACCCCCCCCACTTTTGTCAAAAGCATCTTGAAAGTAACACACTTCTTGCTGCCAGTTGGTGGCGCTATAACTTTGACTCACATTAGTTACATCCATGTGATCGCCCTCTTACAGCGAGCACGCTACTGAAGTTTCATCAAGATCAATTAATGTATGAAGACGTTATAACACATCGTGTTTCTCTTTTCTCGCCATAAATTTGTTTCCTCGCCACGGCCAAACCGTTCGAGATATCAAAAAGCCATCCGCAATTTAGCATCCTCAATGTCTTGACTTCATGCTGACCGAGTTTGGTGAAGATCAAATAAAATTTCTTGGAGGAGTATATAAAATTCCAAGGGCGTGCGTTTTCATACAACCCATAATAGCCGACTTCCTGTTGGGCTGGCGTAAAACTTAGAGCACGAAAGTTGTTCGGCCCGATGAGATCTATATGTGTACCGAGTTTCATACTAATTCATGCAATATTCAGTTTGATATATGGACCAAGTTTTCGGACCCCGTTAAAGGGGGCGCTGTCGAGCCCCCCTGCCACGCCCGGGTACCAGCTTCAGGCCGGCCCTGATGGCCGCAGGTTCTGACCTGTGTGCAAAGTTTCAAGAGTTTTCGAGCACGTTAAGGGCCCCAAAAGTGCCCGAGAAGTCCCACACAGCAGAGAAAGGGTTAAAATAAAGCCCCCCTCCTCTCTCACACACACAGACACTGAGAGAGACTGGCAAAATTCCCATCAAATCACATTCAAACCAAAATATCTGACTTCCTGTTGGTCGGAGCTAATGACTGTAAATTAGAAAGTTGTCCGGCTCGGGGAGATAAATATAAATACCGATTTTTGTTACTGTAGGTAAAACTAATACCCCATTTTTGACTAAAGGTGGCGCTACTGAGCCCCTTACCACGCCCGTTTCTGAAACTTTGCACAAGTGTACTAGGCAATAAATGTAAAGTGTCTGTCGAGTTTCATGCAATTTCAAGCATGTTAAGAGTCTCAAAAACTTTAAAAAAGAATATTGAAGTTTGATGCGTTGCCATGGCAACAGTATTTAAGATATCAATAATCCTTTCACAGGTCTACATCTGCTGTGTGTTTACATTATACACATAAAGTTTGAAGCAAATCGGGTAACAATAAGAGGGTGATTTTAAAGCATTTTGAAAGTGACACACTTCCTGCTGCCAGTTGGTGGCGCTATAACTTTGACTCACAATAGTCACATCCATGTGATCGGCCTCTTACAACAAACACACTGCTGAAGTTTCATCAAGATCAGTTAATGTATGAGGATGTTATAACACACTTCCTGTTTCCAATATTCGCCATAAATTCGTTTCCTCGCCACGGCCAAACCGTTCGAGATATCAAAAATCCCCTCGCAATTTATCATCCTCCATGTCTTGACTTCATGCACACCGAGTTTCGTGGTGATTGGTTGAATCGTCTAGGAGGAGTATTTTAAATTCCATTGCATGTGTTTTTTAAACTACGCCAAATAGCCGACTTCCTGTTGGGCTGGGGTAAAAAGTCAGAGCACGAAGGATATATGAACCGGTGAGATCTATAAGTGTACCGAGTTTCATATTATTACACGCAAGCGTGTTTGATTTATGGACCAAGTTTTCGGACCGCGTTCCAGGGGGCGCTGTCGAGCCCCCCTGCCACGCCCGGGTACCAGCTTCAGTCCGGCTCTAATGGCCGCGGGTTCTGACCAGTGTGCAAAGTTTCAAGAGTTTTTGAGCACGTTAAGGCCCCCAAAAGTGCCCAAAAGGTAGTAATATAATAATAATAATAAATATAAAAATATATATATATATAAATAAATATAGCTGCAAGCAGCGATACGGGCCCAAGCCGGTGGCACCGCCACCCTGGTGCCTTTAGTTACACTAAAGGCACCGGGCTGGCGCTGCCACCGGCTTGGGCCCTCCATCGCTGCTTGCAGCTATATTTATTTATATATATATATATATATATATATATAAAAAGCCGCCACCCCGTTGCCTTTCGGGTTCCTGTGCACGACGGGCAATAACGTAACCCCGCTTTGACTGTCGAGAAGAAGTCTGCTTTAGAGCTTGTATCAGTGTGAGTCTTTCTGCTCCCCTCCAAACACACACAGAAAAGGGGGGGCTGTCTGTGTGTGTGTGTGTGTGTGTGTGTGTGTGTGTGTGGGGAGGGAGGGAGGGGAGGGCACAGAGAGAGAAAAATGGGCAGGGGGAACTCTGTCAGAGAGAGACAAAACCACATTCAAACCAAAATATCTGACTTCCTGTTGGTCGGAGCTAATGACTGTAAATGAGAAAGTTGTCCGGATCGATAAGCACAATATACAGACCGAGTTTTGTGACTGTAGGTAAAAATAACCCCCCCCACTTTAGTCAAAAAGTATCTTAAAAGTAACACACTTCCTGCTGCCAGTTGGTGGCGCTATAATTTTGACTCACAATAGTCACATCCATGTGATCGCCCTCTTACAACAAACACACGCTACTGAAGTTTCATCAAGATCAATTAATGTATGAAGACGTTATAACACATCGTGTTTCTCTTTTCTCGCCATAACTTTGTTTCCTCGCCACGGCCAAACCGTTTGAGATATCAAAAATCCGTCCGCAATTTAGCGTCCTCAATGTCTTTACTTCATGCTGACCGAGTTGGTGGTTGATAGGATAATTTTTCTTGGAGGAGTATATCAAATTCCAGGGGCATGCATTTTCATACAGCCCATAATAGCCGACTTCCTGTTGGACTGGCGTAAAACTTAGGAGCACGGAAAGTTGTTCGGCCCGATGATATCTAAAAAGTGTACCGAGTTTCATACTTATTCATGCAAGCGTGTTTGATATATGGACAAGTGTTCGAATCCCATTCCAGGGGGCACTGTCCAAGCCCCCATGCCACGCCCAGGTACCAGCTTCAACCCGGCCCTGATGGAAGTGGGTTCTGACCTGTGTGCAAAGTTTCAAGAGTTTTGAGCACGTTAAGGGCCCCATAAGTGCCCGAGAAGTCGCACACAGCAGAGAAAGGGTTAACATGAAGCCCCCCTCCTCTCTCACACACACAGACACTGAGAGAGACTGGCAAAATTCTCAGATATTCTCCCATTCAAACCAAAATATCTGACTTCCTGTTGGTTGGGGCTAATGAGTGTAAATTAGAAAGTTGTCCGGCTCGAGGAGAACAATATCCATACTGATTTTTGTTACTGTAGGTAAAACTAATACCCCATTTTTGACTAAAGGTGGCGCTACTGAGCCCCTTACCACGCCCGTTTCTGAAACTTCACACAAGTGTACTAGGCAATAAATGTGATATGCATGTTGAGTTTCATGCAATTTGAAGCATGTTAAGAGCCTCAAATGCATCCAAAAAGAATATAAAAGTTTAAAGCGTTGCCATGGCGACAGTATTGAAGATATCAATAATCCTTTCACAGGTCTACATCTGTCGTGTGTTTACATTATACAGATGAAGTTTGAAGCAAATCGGGTAAAAAATAAGAGGGTGAATTCAAAGCATTTTGAAAGTGACACACTTCCTGCTGCCAGTTGGTGGCGCTATAACTTTGACTCACAATAGTCACATCCATGTGATCGGCCTCTTACAGCGAACACAATGCTGAAGTTTCATCAAGATCAATTAATGTATGAGGATGTTATAACACACTTCCTGTTTCCAATATTCGCCATAAATTCGTTTCCTCGCCACGGCCAAACCGTTCGAGATATCAAAAATCCCCTCGCAATTTAGCATCCTCAATGTCTTGACTTCATGCACACCGAGTTTCGTGGTGATTGGTTGAATCGTCTAGGAGGAGTATTTTAAATTCCATTGCATGTGTTTTTTAAACTACGCCAAATAGCCGACTTCCTGTTGGGCTGGGGTAAAAAGTCAGAGCACGAAGGATATATGAACCGATGAGATCTATAAGTGTACCGAGTTTCATATTATTACACGCAAGCGTGTTTGATTTATGGATCAAGTTTTCGGACCGCGTTCCAGGGGGCGCTGTCGAGCTCCCCTGCCACGCCCGGGTACCAGCTTCAGTCCGGCTCTAATGGCCGCGGGTTCTGACCCGTGTGCAAAGTTTCAAGAGTTTTTGAGCACGTTAAGGCCCCCAAAAGTGCCCAAAAGGTAGTAATATAATAATAATAATAAATAATAAGTACATGTATTCGTATTGAACCGAAACGGTTCGGTGCATGAATTTACACGGAGAATACATGGTATAAAAAAATAAATAAAACTCGCGTGCAAATTAATGAATGTAATGCTGCGGAACTACTGCTAGATACGCGGGTTATTTGTGGAAACCTAATCTGTAGCCCCGCCTTAAGCTAGGTTTGTTTATACTTTCGCCTCCGCAGCGCGAGCCTCCGATGACTGCGCGCGCGCCTCCCCAAATGGACGACGCATTTACTTCGCGCTCGCCGGTGTACTATTCTTTGAAACGACAGGATGCGACTCGGTGTTCTCTAAACCACCAGGAATCGGCGGCGAGAAGTAGTAAGGTACATTCGTGAATGTTTATTTAAGTAGGCTACAACACTTTAGTAGACCAAAACCACACTACAGAAGAGTTGTGTAAAGCAGTAGCTAAACCAGATTATTCCGTGACATTAGAGAGAAAAAATGGATATGAGAACGTAACCTACAACTAAATTAACGTTACATATTTTCTAAACATTTTTATTTAGTTTTGTGAACCTTTTTAAAAAACATGGCCATTTATTTTTATTTAAATGGCTTATGTCTTCTATTGTAGGCTCATTTTGTTAATGTAAGCAACTCATTTAGACGCAAGGTTAGGATTAGGCAATCAGCACATAAATAAGAGATGCTGTATTTTCAGTTTTATGGCTGATTGTCTTATTTTGTTTACAAGTTAATGTTAACTAACTTAATGTTAACTAGATAATGTGGGGTACTTATTGTTTACATATTACTTTACACACTTCAGGCTGTTGCAGCTGCTCATGGGACTGTATGACACTAGGTGGTACAGACTGAGACATGCACAATAAAATAAAAATGCCTTCTGCATTTTTGTTTTGCTTTTCCCTCCATTGTACCGAATTCATACCGAACCGTGACTTCTGTGTACCATTCCACCAGTTGGCATCATTGGACTTTAAGTCTTGTCTTGTGGTCTTATGGCCTATGTGAAAGCATTTTGTAGCAGAATGAGCAAAAAGCAAGAACTAGCTACCTCTATTGCACTTTGTTACTATTATTAGAATCCTCTATTGTTCATGCGAGTTTCAAGGTTTACATAACATTACTTTATAGTAGATATGGCCACCCCACACTAGCTTTGTGTCCCATCTTGGCCACCCCAGTAAAAATGTCCTGGATACGCCACTGATTACATGCAAGCGTGTTTGATATATGGACATGTTTTTGAATCCCATTCCAGGGGGCGCTGCCGAGCCCCCCTGCCACGCCCGGGTCCCAGCTTCAGTCCGGCTCTAATGGCCGCGGGTTCTGACATTTGTGCAAAGTTTCAAGAGTTTTTGAGCACTTTAAGAGAAGTCCCACACAGCAGAGAAAGGGTTAAAATAAAGCCCCCCTTCTCTCTCACACACACAGACACTGAGAGAGACTGGCAAAATTCCCATCAAATCACATTCAAACCAAAATATCTGACTTCCTGTTGGTCGGAGCTAATGACTGTCAATTAGAAAGTTGTCCGGATCGGGGAGATAAATATAGATACCGATTTTTGTTACTGTAGGTAAAACTAATACCCCATTTTTGACTAAAGGTGGCGCTACTGAGCCCCTTACCACGCCCGTTTCTGAAACTGTGCACAAGTGTACTAGGCAATAAATGTAAAGTGTCTGTCGAGTTTCATGCAATTTCAAGTATGCTAAGAGTCTCAAAAACTTTAAAAAAGAATATTAAAGTTTGATGCGTTGCCATGGCAACAGTATTTAAGATATCAATAATCCTTTCACAGGTCTACATCTGCCGTGTGTTTACATTATACAGATGAAGTTTGAAGCAAATCGGGTAAAAATAAGAGGGTGATTTCAAAGCATTTTGAAAGTGACACACTTCCTGCTGCCAGTTGGTGGCGCTATAACTTTGACTCACAATAGTCACATCCATGTGATCGGCCTCTTACAGCGAACACACTGCTGAAGTTCCATCAAGATCAGTTAATGTATGAGGATGTTATAACACACTTCCTGTTTCCAATATTCGCCATAAATTTGTTTCCTCGCCACGGCCAAACCGTTCGAGATATCAAAAATCCCCTCGCAATTTATCATCCTCCATGTCTTGACTTCATGCACACCGAGTTTCGTGGTCATCCGATGAATTCTCTAGGAGAAGTGTTTCAAATGCCAGAACATGCGTTTCCATACAGCCCATAATAGCTGACTTCCTGTTGGACTGGCGTAAAACTTAGAGCACGAAAGTTGTTCGGCCCGATGAGATCTATACGTGTACCGAGTTTCATATTATTACATGCAAGCGTGTTTGAGATATGGACATGTTTTTGAATCCCATTCCAGGGGGCGCTGGCGAGCCCCCCTGCCACGCCCGGGTCCCAGCTTCAGTCGGGCCCTGATGGCCGCGGGTTCTGACATTTGTGCAAAGTTTCAAGAGTTTTTGAGCACGTTAAGGCCCCCAAAAGTGCCCAAAAGGTAGTAAAATAATAATAATAAAGAAGAAGAAGAAGAAGAAGAAGAAGAATAATAATCCTTAGAAAAACAATAGGGCCTTCGCCTTTTCAAGGCTTGGGCCCTAATAAATAATAATCCTTTGGAAAACAATAGGGCCTTCGCCTTTTCAAGGCTTGGGCCCTAAAAAAACATGACCCGGGACTTGAACTCAATTTCTTTTTGGATGGAGCTTAACTGCCAACAGTTTAAAGAATATCTTTTGCCTTTTAACCATGATAGGAAAGTATGAAAAAAAAAAAAAAAACGATGACCCGGGACTTGTCGTCAAAATCCCAAAAGTATGAGAAAAAAAAAAAAAAAAAAACATGACCCGGGACTTGAACTCAATTTTTTTGTGGATGGAGCTTAACTGCCATCAGTTTAAAGAATATATTTTGCCTTTTAACCATGATAGGAAAGTATGAAAAAAAAAAAAAAACCATGACCCGGGGACCTGTCGTCAAAATCCCAAAAGTATGAGAAAAAACAAAACAAAAAAATATAGCTGCAAGCAGCGATTACGGGCCCAAGCCGGTGGCACCGCCACCCCGGTGCCTTTAGTTGCACTAAAGGGCACCGAGGTGGCGGTGCCACCGGCTTGGGCCCTCCATCGCTGCTTGCAGCTATATTTATTTATATATATATATATATATATATATATATATATATATATATATATAAAAACCCCGCCACCCCCGGTGCCTTTAGGGTTCCTGTGCACAACGGGCAATAACGTAACTCCGCTTTGACTGTCGACGAAGAAGTCTGCTTTAGAGCTTGCATCAGTGTGGGTTCTGCAAAAGTGCGCATCGAGGGCACATATCAACCACAAAGTATGCGTGAACACCTTCTGAAACCTAAAATGAAAATTAGACACCCTACTTGTACACCCTACATGGACTTAACGGACACATGAATCAGCAGCCATTGTAAGTACACAACACCGAAAATTCCTATGAAGTGTGGTATATATATTCATTGAAATTACTGTACTTTAAAACACTTGTTTAAAAGAAAAAAACACATATACATAGTATAAAACACTAGATGGCACAATATACCTATTTTTAATAGAGTCTTTCTGCCCCCCTCCCCACACACACAGAGACAGGGGGGGCTGTCTGTGTGTGTGCCCTCCCTCCCCTCCCCACACAGACACACACAATGGGGGGGGGGGGCTGGTCTGTGTGTGTGCCCTCCCTCTCCACACACACACACACACTCACTCACACACACAGAATGGCAGGGGGAACTCTGGCAGAGAGAGGCAGAGAGCGACAAAACCACATTCAAACCAAATATCTGACTTCCTGTTGGTCAGAGCTAATGACTGTAAATTAGAAAGTTGTCCGGCCTCGATGTGCACAATATACATACCAAGTTTTGTTACTGTAGGTAAAAATAACCCCCCCACTTTTGTCAAAAAGCATCTTGAAAGTAACACACTTCTTGCTGCCAGTTGGTGGCGCCTATAACTTTGACTCACATTAGTTACATCCATGTGATCGCCCTCTTACAGCGAGCACGCTACTGAAGTTTCATCAAGATCAATTAATGTATGAAGACGTTATAACACATCGTGTTTCTCTTTTCTCGCCATAAATTTGTTTCCTCGCCACGGCCAAACCGTTCGAGATATCAAAAAGCCATCCGCAATTTAGCATCCTCAATGTCTTGACTTCATGCTGACCGAGTTTGGTGAAGATCAAATTAAATTTCTTGGAGGAGTATATAAAATTCCAAGGGCGTGCGTTTTCATACACCCATAATAGCCGACTTCCTGTTGGGCTGGCGTAAAACTTAGAGCACGAAAGTTGTTCGGCCCCGATGAGGATCTATATGTGTACCGAGTTTCATACTAATTCATGCAATATTCAGTTTGATATATGGACCAAGTTTTCGGACCCCCGTTAAAGGGGGCGCTGTCGAGCCCCCCTGCCACGCCCGGGTACCAGCTTCAAGCCCGGCCCTGATGGCCGCAGGTTCTGACCTGTGTGCAAAGTTTCAAGAGTTTTCGTGCACGTTAAGGGCCCCAAAAGTTGCCCGAGAAGTCCCACACAGCAGAGAAAGGGTTAAAATAAAGCCCCCCTCCTCTCTCACACACACAGACACTGAGAGAGACTGGCAAAATTCCCATCAAATCACATTCAAACCAAATATCTGGACTTCCTGTTGGTCGGAGCTAATGACTGTAAATTAGAAAGTTGTCCGGCTCGGGGAGATAAATATAAATACAGATTTTTGTTACTGTAGGTAAAACTAATACCCCATTTTTTGACTAAAGGTGGCGAAAGTGACATTTTGAAAGTGACACACTTCCTGCTGCCAGTTGGTGGCGCTATAACTTTGACTCACAATAGTCACATCCATGTGATCGGCCTCTTACAGCGAACACACTGCTGATGTTTCATCAAGATCAATTAATGTATGAGGATGTTATAACACACTTCCTCCTGTTTCCAATATTCGCCATAAATTTGTTTCCTCGCCACGGGCCAAACCGTTCGAGATATCAAAAATCCCCTCGCAATTTATCATCCTCCATGTCTTGGCTTCATGCACACCGAGTTCGTGGTCATCGGATGAATTCTCTTGGAGAAGTGTTTTCAAATGCCAGAACATGCGTTTCCATACAGCCCATAATAGCCGACTTCCTGTTGGACTGGCGTAAAAACTTAGAGCACGAAAGTTGTTCGGCCCGATGAGATCTATATGTGTACCGAGTTTCATATTATTACATGCAAGCGTGTTTGATATATGGATATGTTTTTGAATCCCATTCCAGGGGGCGCTGCCGAGCCCCCCTGCCACGCCCGGGTCCCAGCTTCAGCCCTGGCCCTAATGGCCGCGGGTTCTGACATTTGTGCAAAGTTTCCAAGAGTTTTTGAGCACGTTAAGGCCCCCAAAAGTGCCCAAAAGGTAGTAACAATAATAATAATAAAGAAGAAGAATAATAATAATAATAATAATAAATATAATCCGAAGGAAAACAATAGGGCCTTCGCCTTTTCAAGGCTTGGGCCCTAATAAAAGAAGAATAATCCGAAGGAAAACAATAGGGCCTTCGCCTTTTCAAGGCTTGGGCCCTAATAATAATAATAATAGTTAAGAAGAATAATCCTTTGGAAAACAATAGGGCCTTCGCCTTTTCAAGGCTTGGGCCCTAATAATAATTTAAAATATAGCTGCAAGCAGCGATTACGGGCCCAAGCCGGAGGCACCGCCACCCGGTGCCTTTAGTTGCACTAAAGGCACCAGGGTGGCGGTGCCACCGGCTTGGGCCCTCCATCGCTGCTTGCAGCTATATTTATTTATATGTATTATATATATATATATATATATATATATCTATATATATATATATATATATATATATATATATATATATATATATATATATAAACCGCCCACCCCGGTGCCTTTAGGGTTCCTGTGCACGACGGGCAATAACGTAACTCCGCTTGACTGTCGAGAAGAAGTCTGCTTTAGAGCTTGCATCAGTGTGGGTTCTGCAAAAGTGCGCATCGAGGGCACATATCAACCACAAAGTATGCGTGAGCACCCTTCTGAAACCTAAAAATGAAAAATTAGACACCCTACAGTCTCATGGACTTAACGGACACATGAAATCAGCAGCCATTGTAAGTACACAACACCGAAAATTCATATGAAGTGTGGTATATATATATATATATATATATATATATATATATATATACATATATATATATCTATATATATATATATATATATATATATATATATTACCTTTTTTAAGGGACAAGACAGAGAGAATTTGACTTGCCTGACCTGATTAGAACAGTGAAAAAAATAAAAAAATAATCACTAAAACGAGAATTGTTCTGATTTTATGATACTCAAAATATTCCACAACAAATCCTTTAAATGTATTGATATTCAGAACAGAACAATAATTTAAAAAATAACAATAAAATATAATTATTTATTTCAATTTTGTATTTTTATTTAATGACTATTATTTATTTAGAGCAGGTACAGCTAGTGTGTGATGCTTTTGCTATTTCAGAGGAAAAAAACACATTTTATTTAAAAAATGCTTTTCAATTAAATCAAATGTTCAAGCTTTGTTTTCGTTTTATTATTTTGTTTGTTTTAAACTGTGTTCAATTTATATTGTTAATCATTTGGACACTAAACAAATGCATAAAGTATCATTTTAACTTTTAAAAAACTATTAACATTTGTTAATAGGACAAAACATAGTTATTATATTTGATATATATATATATATATATATATATATATTAAATAAACATTTGTATGAAATCGTTCCCAAAAAATGATATCAGCATTGTTTTAAACTTTTAAAACACAGAAGTAGCGCAATGCCTGGCCACGCCCACTTCTGGCATCAGACTTTTAGGCTGGCGCTGTCGTGATCACACTGATATGACGTATGGTTCTGGGGTTCTGCAGTTGGTTACTATTGGGATTCCCCGCGCCGCCTCCTTTTCACAACCTGAGGGAACCGTCTCTGGAATAGTAACCCTCACTTCCAGAAGTCCAATTCCCATCATTCATGCCTCTTACCTGGGACTGATTGCACGCACACGCACCACACACACACACACACACACACACACCCGCACACGTACAATGTTAAAAGCAAGAAAATATTTATCCAACCTTTTTAAAACAGTCTGTCGGTGCCATCTTTTGGACATTCATCATATTGCAAAGGTTTTAATTTCTAGTCCTCAAACAGAGCACTAATCTGTTTATTTTTAAGTTATTGATTAAAAAAGAAACATCAAATGCGTTTTTAGTCATAGTATTATTTTATACAGAAATAAATTATTTGTAATTCAGATGAGAAAATTTTAAAGGGAAAAACAAATATATTCATCTGAAAAACAAATATATTGATCTGAAATATATCACGTGTTTTTGTAAAATAAATTCAAGCTATAGCCTACCCGCCCTCGAAATGGCGCTAATTTTAAATTAAACTAAAAAAGCTCACGGCTGCACAGACATTCATAACGGTGTGCGTGCGCGTCCAACGCGAGGAGTGAGCAGAACAGAGCGAACGTTTTTTAGTTAATTTCTACTTTCATAGCCAGGAATTCATTCGAGCGCACTGCGAGCGCCACCATAATCATACTTACTTTCACTTTTATATTAGCGATTTAAAAGCCCTCGCTGGTGTCACTAAAGGCACCAGGGTGGCGGTGCCACAGGCTTGGGCCCTCCATCGCTGCTTGCGGCTATATTTATATATATATATATATATATATATATATATATATATATATATATATATATATATATATATATATATATATATATATATATATAAAACCGCCACCCCGGTGCCTTAGATTTCCTGTGCACAACGGGCAATAACGTAACTCCGCTTTGACTGTCAAGAAGAAGTCCTGCTTTAGAGCTTGCATCAGTGTGGGTTTTGCAAAAGTGCGCATCGAGGGCACATATAAGAAAAAAATTTATATATATATATTAGTGTTGTCAAAAGACCCGGTACTTCGGTAACCATTTCCGGTACTAAAAAAATTAAATGGTAACGGTACCAGCTTTTCTTAAGTACCCGGTGTAAATTCATCATTTCATATATTTGTTTCCTCGCCACGGCCAAAACGTTCGAGATATCAAAAATCCGTCCACAATTTAGCATCCTATTCTAGCATGATTTACCTTGATTTTACCATGTTATAGGATGATTTACCATGATATACCACATTCTAGAATGATTTACCAGGATTCTAGCATGATTACCTTATTTACTATGATTTTCCATGTTTCTAGCTTTAATAACCATGATTTACCACGTTGCTAGTAATTATGTGAAGCATCAGAACAAATGAAGTGATAAACTGACAAAATATGATTGTGTTATAATAGTAATTGTTATATAAGGGATTTTTTTAGTGTCTAAATAAATGAATGCAAAAGCACATGTGAAAAGACTATTAATAAGTAGAATGTCCAGCAGAGGGCAGTAGAAGACCACTTATTGACTCACTTTCATTTTACAAGTCTTGATGTTTACCAGTATTTTGCACCAAAGCAAACCAGAATTTTTGCATGTTAAGTCCATTATGCATGCTTACACACATTACACGTCCATCATAATAACAAATATATAGCTTTAAGCATTTGTTTGTCAGCCAATGCTGAAAGCTGATAAAAAGATTACAAATATAATCCTGCTGCTCTCTCTAGTGGACGACAGTGTTATTACAGCCTCATCTTACAGTTGAAGTGAATGAATGAATGGAAATTTGGTTTCTCACATATATTATGGGAACGAGAGAGCGAAAAAATCTGAAACTCGGAGCTTAGATAGTGCTCGAGGTGCCCTGTGTAATGAGACCATCCCAGTGTTGGTGGCGATTGGGGCCGGGAGTTATTCCCGTTCAAATGCAAACATTTTTTGGCTTATATCTCGGGAATGCCCAGGCCAAATCGCACCAAAATCGAATCGAAGCTAGGTAAGGACAGGCCCTTTCCAACAGCTATTCCACAAGGATCGGGGTGGTCTGGTTCGGGAGTTACAGCCGATCAAAGGTCGGAGGTCTCGTGATTTTGCGATCGCCGGGGGGGGCGTTCCCGAGCTCCGCGACAATATATTTCGACCAAGAGCCTGGAGAGGACCTTACCATCAAAATTTGAGCGCGCAAAACGACTTTCCGTTTTCGAGTTATGAGTGAATTTGTACTTGGGGGGGGCGTGGCCACCGTTATACTTTCGCTTTCAGGCTTCCCATTTCTCAGTGTGACACAATTGTCAATAGTAATACTACAATAGATGAATTTGATCAAATGTCATTGTAAATGTTAAAATACTGATTTTATAAAGTCTAAATATGATTATATAACAATATTAGGGAGTAGTATGATGAAGAGACAGCAGGGGGCAGTATAATACCACTTATTGGCTCTATCATTTTAACAAATCCCTCACACCCCAAACACACTAACAGAGGGAGGGGGGAGAAAATCCTCCACAAGTCCACATTCAAACAAAAATATCTGACTTCCTGTTGGTCGGAGCTAATGAGTGTAAATTAGAAAGTTGTCCGGATCGAAGAGAAGAATATACGTACCGAGTTTGGTTACTGTAGGTAAAACTAATACCCCATTTTTGACTAAAGGTGGCGCTACTGAGCCCCTTACCACGCCCGTTTCTGAAACTTCGCACAAGTGTACTAGGCAATAAATGTAAAGTGTTCCTGTCGAGTTTCATGCAATTTGAAGCATGTTAAGAGCCTCAAATGCATCCAAAAAGAATATAAAAGTTTAAAGCGTTGCCATGGCGACAGTATTAAAGATATCAATAATCCTTTCACAGGTCTACATCTGCCGTGTGTTTACATTATACAGATGAAGTTTGAAGCAATCGGGTAAAAATTAAGAGGGTGAATTCAAACCATTTTGAAAGTGACACACTTCCTGCTGCCAGTGGTGGCGCTATAACTTTGACTCACAATAGTCACATCCATGTGATTGGCCTCTTACAGCGAACACACTGCTGAAGTTTCATCAAGATCAATTAATGTATGAGGATGTTATAACACACTTCCTGTTTCAATATTCGCCATAAATCGTTCCTCGCCACGGCCAAACCGTTCGAGATTTTAAAAATCCCCTCGCAAGTTTTCATCCTCAATGTCTTGACTTCATGCTGACCGAGTTTCGTGGTGATTGGTTGAATCGTCTAGGAGGAGTATTTTAAATTCCATTGAATGCGTTTTTCTAACTACCCCAAAATAGCCGACTTCCTGTTGGGCTGGGGTAAAAAGTCAGAGCATGAAGGATATATGAACCGATGAGATCTATAAGTGTACCGAGTTTCATATTATTTCAATGCAAGCGTGTTTGATTTATGGACCAAGTTTTCGGACCCCGTTCCAGGGGGCGCTGTCGAGCCCCCCTGCCACGCCCGGGTACCAGCTTCAGTCCGGCTCTAATGGCGCAGGTTCTGACCCGTGTGCAAAGTTTCAAGAGTTTTTGAGCACGTTAAGGCCCCCAAAAGCCCCCAAACCCTTGAAGAACAATAATAATAATAAATAAATATATATATATATATATATATATATATATATATATATATATATATATATAAAAAAGCCGCCCACCCCCGTTGCCTTTCGGGTTCCTGTGCACGACGGGCAATAACGTAACCCCGCTTTGACTGTCGAGAAGAAGTCTGCTTTAGAGCTTGCATCAGTGTGAGTCTTTCTGCTCCCCTCCAAACACACACAGAAAAGGGGGGGGCTGTCTGTGTGTGTGGCCTCCCTCCCTCCCCACACACACACACACACACACACACACAGAGAATGGCAGGGGGAACTCTGTCAGAGAGAGACAAACCACATTCAACCAAAAAATCTGACTTCCTGTTGGTCGGAGCTAATGACTGTAAATGAGAAAGTTGTCCGGATCGATAAGCACAATTTACATACCGAGTTTGAGACTGTAGGTAAAAATAACCCACCCACTTTAGTCAAAAGTATCTTGAAAGTAACACACTTCCTGCTGCCAGTTGGTGGCGCTATAACTTTGACTCACAATAGTCACATCCATGTGATCGCCCTCTTACAACAAACACACTGCTGAAGTTTCATCAAGATCAATAAATGTTGAAGACGTTATAACACATTGTGTTTTTCTTTTCTCGCCATAACTTCGTTTCCTCGCCACGGCCAAACCGTTCGAGATATCAAAAATCCGTCCGCAATTTACCGTCCTCAATGTCTTGACTTCATGCTGACCGAGTTTGGTGGCGATAGGATAATTTTTCTTGGACGAGTATATCAAATTCCAGGGGCATGCATTTTCATACAGCCCATAATAGCCGACTTCCTGTTGGACTGGCGTAAAACTTAGAGCACGAAAGTTGTTCGGCCCCGATTAAATCTATATGTGTACCGAGTTTCATATTATTACATGCAAACGTGTTTGATATATGGACCAAGTTTTTCGGACCACGTTCAAGGGGGCGCTGTTGAGCTCCCCTGCCACGCCCGGGTACCAGCTTCAGCCCAGCCCTGATGGCCGCAGGTTCTGACCTGTGTGCAAAGTTTCAAGAGTTTTCGAGCACGTTAAGGGCCCCAAAAGTGCCCGAGAAGTCCCACACAGCAGAGAAAGGGTTAAAATAAAGCCCCCCTCCACTCTCACACACACAGACACTGAGAGAGACTGGCAAAATTCCCATCAAATCACATTCAAACCAAAATATCTGACTTCCTGTTGGTCGGAGCTAATGACTGTAAATTAGAAAGTTGTCCGGCTCGGGGAGATAAATATAGATACCGATTTTTGTTACTGTAGGTAAAACTAATACCCCATTTTTGACTAAAGGTGGCGCTACTGAGCCCCTCCACCGCGCCCGTTTCTGAAACTTCACACATACCTAGTACCTAATAAATCTGATATGCATGTTGAGTTTCATGCAATTTAAAGCATGTTAAGAGCCTCAAATGCACCCAAAAAGAATATAACAGTTTAAAGCGTTGCCATGGCAACAGTATTTAAGATATCAATAATTCTTACACAGGTCTACATCTGCCGTGTGTTTACATTATACACATAAAGTTTGAAGCAAATCGGGTAAAAATAAGAGGGTGAATTCAAAGCATTTTGAAAGTGACACACTTCCTGCTGCCAGTTGGTGGCGCTATAACTTTGACTCACAATAGTCACATCCATGTGATCGGCCTCTTACAACGAACACACTGCTGAAGTTTCATCAAGATCAATTAATGTATGAGGATGTTATAACACACTTCCTGTTTCCAATATTCGCCATAAATTAGTTTCCTCGCCACGGCCAAACCGTTCGAGATATCAAAAATCCCCTCGCAATTTTTCATCCTCCATGTCTTGACTTCATGCACACCGAGTTTCGTGGTGATTGGTTGAATCGTCTAGGAGGAGTATTTTAAATTCCATTGCATGTGTTTTTTAAACTACGCCAAATAGCCGACTTCCTGTTGGGCTGGGGTAAAAAGTCAGAGCACGAAGGATATATGAACCGATGAGATCTATAAGTGTACCGAGTTTCATATTATTACACGCAAGCGTGTTTGATTTATGGACCAAGTTTTCGGACCGCGTTCCAGGGGGCGCTGTCGAGCCCCCCTGCCACGCCCGGGTCCCAGCTTCAGTCCGGCTCTAATGGCCGCGGGTTCTGACATTTGTGCAAAGTTTCAAGAGTTTTTGAGCACGTTAAGGCCCCCAAAAGTGCCCAAAAGGTAGTAATATAATAATAAATATATATATATATATATATATATATATATATATATATATATATAAATAAATAAATATAGCTGCAAGCAGCGATTACGGGCCCAAGCCGGTGGCAACGCCACCCCGGTGCCTTTAGTTGCACTAAAGGCACCGAGGTGGCGGTGCCACCGGCTTGGGCCCTCCATCGCTGCTTGCAGCTATATTTATTTATTTATATATATATATATATATATATATATATATATATATATATATATATATATATAAAAAAAACCGCCACCCCCGGTGCCTTTAGGGTTCCTGTGCACAACGGGCAATAACGTAACTCCGCTTTGACTGTCGAGAAGAAGTCTGCTTTAGAGCTTGCATCAGTGTGGGTTCTGCAAAAGTGCGCATCGAGGGCACATATCAACCCCAAAGTATGTGTGAGCACCCTTCTTAAACCTAAAATGAAAAATTAGACACCCTACAGTCTCATGGACTAAACGGACACATGAAATCAGCAGCCATTGTAAGTACACAACACTGAAAATTCCTATGAAGTGTGGTATATATATTCATTGAAATTACTGTACTTTAAAACACTTGTTTAAAAGAAAAAAACACATATACATAGTATAAAACACTAGATGGCACAATATACCTATTTTTAATAGAGTCTTTCTGCCCCCCTCCCCACACACACAGAGACAGGGGGGCTGTCTGTGTGTGTGCCCTCCCTCCCCTCCCCACACAGACACTCACAATGGAGGGGGGGGGGGGCTGTCTGTGTGTGTGCCCTCCCCTCTCCACACACACACACACACTCACTCACACACACAGAATGGCAGGGGGAACTCTGGCAGAGAGAGACAAAACCACATTCAAACCAAAATATCTGACTTCCTGTTGGTCAGAGCTAATGACTGTAAATTAGAAAGTTGTTCGGCTCGATGTGCACAATATACATACCAAGTTTTGTTACTGTAGGTAAAACTAACCCCCCACTTTTGTCAAAAGCATCTTGAAAGTAACACACTTCTTGCTGCCAGTTGGTGGCGCTATAACTTTGACTCACATTAGTTACATCCATGTGATGGGCCTCTTACAGCGAGCACAATGCTGAAGTTTCATTAAGATCAATTAATGTATGAAGACGTTATAAAACATCGTGTTTCTCTTTTCTCGCCATAAATTTTTTTCCTCGCCACGGCCAAACCGTTCGAGATATCAAAAAGCCATCCGCAATTTAGCATCCTCAATGTCTTGACTTCATGCTGACCGAGTTTGGTGAAGATCAAATTAAATTTCTTGGAGGAGTATATAAAATTCCAGGGGCGTGCGTTTTCATACAACCCATAATAGCCGACTTCCTGTTGGGCTGGCGTAAAACTTAGAGCACGAAAGTTGTTCGGCCCGATGAGATCTATATGTGTACCGAGTTTCATACTAATTCATGCAATATTCAGTTTGATATATGGACCAAGTTTTCGGACCCCGTTAAAGGGGGCGCTGTTGAGCCCCCCTGCCACGCCCGGGTACCAGCTTCAGCCCGGCCCTGATGGCCGCAGGTTCTGACCTGTGTGCAAAGTTTCAAGAGTTTTCGAGCACGTTAAGGGCCCCAAAAGTGCCCGAGATTTTGCACACAGCAGAGAAAGGGTTAAAATAAAGCCCCCCTCCTCTCACACACACACAGACACTGAGAGAGACTGGCAAAATTCCCATCAAATCACATTCAAACCAAAATATCTGACTTGCTGTTGGTCGGAGCTAATGACTGTAAATTAGAAAGTTGTCCGGCTCGGGGAGATAAATATAAATACCGATTTTTGTTACTGTAGGTAAAACTAATATCCCATTTTTGACTAAAGGTGGCGCTACTGAGCCCCTTACCACGCCCGTTTCTGAAACTTCGCACAAGTGTACTAGGCAATAAATGTGATATGCATGTTGAGTTTCATGCAATTTGAAGCATGTTAAGAGCCTCAAATGCATCCAAAAAGAATATAAAAGTTTAAAGCGTTGCCATGGCGACAGTATTAAAGATATCAATAATCCTTTCACAGGTCTACATCTGTCGTGTGTTTACATTATACAGATGAAGTTTGAAGCAAATCGGGTAAAAATAAGAGGGTGAATTCAAAGCATTTTGAAAGTGACACACTTCCTGCTGCCAGTTGGTGGCGCTATAACTTTGACTCACAATAGTCACATCCATGTGATCGGCCTCTTACAACAAACACACTGCTGAAGTTTCATCAAGATCAATTAATGTATGAGGATGTTATAACACACTTCCTGTTTCCAATATTCGCCATAAATTCGTTTCCTCGCCACGGCCAAACCGTTCGAGATATCAAAAATCCCCTCGCAATTTATCATCCTCCATGTCTTGACTTCATGCACACCGAGTTTCGTGGTCATCCGATGAATTCTCTAGGACAAGTGTTTCAAATGCCAGAACATGCGTTTCCATACAACCCATAATAACCGACTTCCTGTTGGACTGGCGTAAAACTTAGAGCACGAAAGTTGTTCGGCCCGATGAGATCTATACGTGTACCGAGTTTCATATTATTACATGCAAGCGTGTTTGAGATATGGATATGTTTTTGAATCCCATTCCAGGGGGCGCTGGCGAGCCCCCCTGCCACGCCCGGGTCCCAGCTTCAGTCCGGCTCTAATGGCCGCGGGGTTCTGACATTTGTGCAAAGTTTCAAGAGTTTTTGAGCACGTTAAGGCCCCCAAAAGTGCCCAAAAGGTAGTAAAATAATAATAATAAAGAAGAATAATAATAATAAATAATAATCCGAAGGAAAACAATAGGGCCTTCGCCTTTTCAAGGCTTGGGCCCTAATAAATAAATATAGCTGCAAGCAGCGATTACGGGCCCAAGCCGGTGGCACCGCCACCCCCGGTGCCTTTAGTTGCACTAAAGGCACCGAGGTGGCGGTGCCACCGGCTTGGGCCCTCCATCGCTGCTTGCAGCTATATTTATATATATATATATATATATATATTATATATATATTTTACTTTGGTGTCAGACAGACAGACGGACACGCACACACACACACACAGAATGGCTGGGGGAACTCTGTCAGAGAGAGACAAAACCACATTCAAACCAAAATATCTGACTTCCTGTTGGTCGGAGCTAATGACTGTAAATGAGAAAGTTGTCCGGCTCGATGTGCAAAAAATACATACCGAGTTTTGTGACTGTAGGTAAAAATACCCCCCCCACTTTAGTCAAAAGCATCTTGAAAGTAACACACTTCCTGCTGCCAGTTGGTGGCGCTATAACTTTGACTCACATTAGTTACATCCATGTGATCGGCCTCTTACAAAAAACACACTACTGAAGTTTCATCAAGATCAATTAATGTATGAAGACGTTATAACACATCGTGTTTCTCTTTTCTCGCCATAATTTCGTTTCCTCGCCACGGCCAAACTGTTCGAGATATCAAAAAGCCATCCGCAATTTAGCATCCTCAATGTCTTGACTTCATGTTGACCGAGTTTGGTGAAGATCAAATTACATTACTTGGAGGAGTATATAAAATTCCAGGGGCGTGCGTTTTCATACAACCCATAATAGCCGACTTCCTGTTGGACTGGCGTAAAACTTAGAGCACGAAAGTTGTTCGGCCCGATGAGATCTATATGTGTACCGAGTTTCATACTAATTCATGCAATATTCAGTTTGATATATGGACCAAGTTTTCGGACCCCGTTAAAGGGGGCGCTATTGAGCCCCCCTGCCACGCCCGGGTACCAGCTTCAGCCCGGCCCTGATGGCCGCAGGTTCTGACCTGTGTGCAAAGTTTCAAGAGTTTTCGAGCACGTTAAGGGCCCCAAAAGTGCCCGAGATTTTGCACACAGCAGAGAAAGGGTTAAAATAAAGCCCCCCCCCCTCCTCTCTCACACACACACACACACTGAGAGAGACTGGCAAAATTCCCATCAAATCACATTCAAACCAAAATATCTGACTTCCTGTTGGTCGGAGCTAATGACTGTAAATTAGAAAGTTGTCCGGCTCGGGGAGATAAATATAAATACCGATTTTTGTTACTGTAGGTAAAACTAATACCCCATTTTTGACTAAAGGTGGCGCTACTGAGCCCCTTACCACGCCCGTTTCTGAAACTTTGCACAAGTGTACTAGGCAATACATTTAAAGTGTCTGTCGAGTTTCATGCAATTTCAAGCATGTTAAGAGTCTCAAAAACTTTTAAAAAGAATATTAAAGTTTGATGCGTTGCCATGGCAACAGTATTTAAGATATCAATAATCCTTTCACAGGTCTACATCTGCCGTGTGTTTACATTATACACATAAAGTTTGAAGCAAATCGGGTAAAAATAAGAGGGTGATTTTAAAGCATTTTGAAAGTGACACACTTCCTGCTGCCAGTTGGTGGCGCTATAACTTTGACTCACAATAGTCACATCCATGTGATCGGCCTCTTACAGCGAACACACTGCTGAAGTTTCATCCAGATCAATTAATGTATGAGGATGTTATAACACACTTCCTGTTTCCAATATTCGCCATAAATTCGTTTCCTCGCCACGGCCAGAGCCATAGAGAGAAAGAGTTGCGACACTCTTTGATGTCGCCGCTATGGCTGTCACGTGGTTCATGTAAGCCCCAATAGTTCCAAAACATACGCTGGCTGTCATGTTATTCTATGGGACAGACAGCAGCGATTGCATTATTGAACGGAAAATATAAAATAAAACACACACCCAAGTACTTTTTCAGCTGTTATTGCATTTTGTTAATGTCAGTTTTGCATTTGGAGAGGCAACGAGGTACTGTATATTACTTATATTAAGTTTTAGGCGGAAAAAAGCTTAGTGTTCATGTTCGCATGGGTAGTAGCACTGGCTTTAGCGGCTCTAACTTAACTTTTCCATATCATTTATCTGATGATGATGAACGTCTTATATTTATTTTAGCACAACTGGGCTGTATTAGGCTATTGATTCCCGTGATTTTGCTTATAAATTCCGATTCAGCCATTAGCCTAAAGTTACCTTCGTGATCACGCAGAGGTCTGCCGTGGCGGTCTGTCAGTATTCGCTTCGAAGCTAGCTCACTTCTTCTGATGAAAGTGTCCACCCCCAGGACCACAACGTGAAACATGATCATGTTAAGACTATATAATTTTAAGATTAAGCCATACACATATTATCAAAACAGATTAAAAACGAATTCCACTGATACAAATGAAGGTTTTCAAATAAACTATTTTTTATTAAACAATGACAGACAACAAAAATGTGTGCTTGTGTTAATGTGTGTGTGAACAAGAAAACCAAAAACCAGGGGCAGGTGATCCATGAAACAGACAGGACTGGTGATGGCCTGGCCATAACAATCCTAGATTCCTAGAGGTCCAGCATGTTTTCACAAGCCGCTTCACTCAAGACAACAAATTAAAAGTTAGTAGGCTATATCCCAAAAATTCAATTAAATAAAAGTTGCTATAAAGATTCATTACCGAACTAATTAGATGCTACCTTCACAGCTGGCGAAGTCGCGCTAGCAAGCAGCCAGGCAATGCTAGAAAATCGGTTGATACAACCAAGATAAAATATAAATAATTACGCTGTGCATGTACAAATGAAGACCAGTATAAGCATCGCAAAGGGCCTCTAAAACAATATAGACAGTTGACAATTCAAAAGAGGTTGATATTTCATCAAGTTACCTCTGGAACAACTCGACGCGCTGCAATGTAAGTGAATGGGGTTCAACGCCCAAATGACAGTGTTTGGAACTAATCCGATCTCCACATCCCGGAAGTAGGCGGTTAAAAGCGCCGCCATTTTTTACAACGGAGGTCTATGGGAGTGTCGCAACTCTTTCTCTCTATGGCTCTGGCCACGGCCAAACCGTTCGAGATATCAAAAATCCCCTGGCAATTTTTCATCCTCCATGTCTTGACTTCATGCACACCGAGTTTCGTGGTGATTGGTTGAATTTTCTAGGAGGAGTATTTTAAATTCCATTGCATGTGTTTTTTAAACTACGCCAAATAGCCGACTTCCTGTTGGGCTGGGGTAAAAAGTCAGAGCACGAAGGATATATGAACCGATGAGATCTATAAGTGTACTGAGTTTCATATTATTTCATGCAAGCGTGTTTGATTTATGGACCAAGTTTTCGGACCCCGTTCCAGGGGGCGCTGTCGAGCCCCCCTGCCACGCCCGAGTCCCAACTTCAGTCCGGCTCTAATGGCCGCGGGTTCTGACCCATGTGCAAAGTTTCAAGAGTTTTTGAGTATGTTAAGAGACCCAAAAGTGCCCGAATAGTCGTAAGAAAAATAATAATAATAATAATAATAATAATAATAATAATAATAATAATCCGAAGGAAAACAATAGGGCCTTCGCCTTTTCAAGGCTTGGGCCCTAATAATAATAGTTAAGAAGAATAATCCGGAGGAAAACAATAGGGCCTTCGCCTTTTCAAGGCTTGGGCCCTAATAATAATAGTTAAGAAGAATAATCCTTTGGAAAACAATAGGGCCTTCGCCTTTTCAAGGCTTGGGCCCTAATAATAAAACGTATTACTCTTGGTGTTATTGATAATAACAACAAAAATCATATTATTTTATTATTATTATTATAGTGATTGGTGATTTTTGTATTATTATTGATGATGATTTATTATTGATGATGATGATGATAATAATATCACTAATAATAATTTATTATGATTTACAATTGATTTACTATTATTATTATTATTGATAATTGTATTTATGTAATATAATTTATTGAAATATATTGTAATATTTTAATAAATGTAATAATAACACTAATAAATAATGATTTACTATGATTTACTATTGATTTACTACTACTACTATAATTATTATTTATTTAATATAATGTATTAAAATGTATTATACTATGTTTAATATATTTAAATTTTAACTATGATTTATTATTGTTATGATGATGATGATGATGATGATGACAATAATTATTATTTAGGATTTACCATTGATTCATGATTTACTATTATTATTATTATTATTGATAATTGTATTTATGTAATATAATGTATTGAAATATATTGTAATATTTTAATAAATGTAATAATTATAACACTAATAAATAATGATTTACTATGATTGACTACTACTACTACTAACTACTATATTTATTATTTGTATTATTATATATAATAATTATATTTATTTAATATAATGTATTAAAAGGTATTATAATATGTTTAATATATTTACATTTTAATTATGATTTATTATTATTGTTATGATGAGGATGATGATAACAATAATTATTATTTATGATTTACTATTATTATTACTATAAATAATTATAATTATAAGTGGAAGTCCGAGTACATAATCTGATACCTTTGTGAGGCCATCAAGTTTGTATTAATATTAAAATCTCTCTTCTTATTGACCACTTTCTGTAACTTTCTGCATAATTTCTGTCTTCTATCCATCAGGGGCAGAACAGAACAGAAACCGACAGCTGATATTTTAAAGCAAATGAATGTGTACAGTCCCGTCACAACATCAGTGTTCACCAGTCTTGACACTTTGAGGTTGACGTGCTTCAGTTGAATCTCATCTTCAGTGGGTTCAGTTTTCGGAGGAGTTTCTGGTGAAAAAACAAAAGGGCATCGAAACTTCTGCCTCTGAGCAGAGAAATATTAAACCCCAGATTGCCTGACTCTGCTTGGTCTCTCACAGATTGATTTTGATGCATATGTAGATTTATCGGAGGTACGGTGCAGATTGAGGTCATAACATTGAGCTGAGCTAAACAAACCCCGCTGAGAGATTGATTTATTTTCTCCTGCAGTGAGGGCCGATTTTAAAGCGAGTTTTGAGGAGAAGCAGCTGAGTCCACATGGACTCTTCAGTGCTATTTTTGCTCTCTCCCTACATCTCTCTTTTATTGTATTTCTACCTGTGCCTTCTGGAAATGAGATGCACTTTTCAGCATGGTTATGAATTTTTATTGCTTTCAGGCTTTATAGATCCTCGTGTGGTTTCTGTCCAAAACCTGTGCGTAATGTTTAAGAAGAACCTCCTGATGAGAAAAAGCTGACATTTTAGACCTTTTCTGAGTCTGAGATGTGTTATTGAAATCATATCCACTTATTAATCTAAAGAAGGATCTGTATATAACCAGCAGGAGGCGCTTTATGCATTTGTTTAATCTCAGTATACAGGTGAGACTCGAAAAGTTTGAATATCGTGCAAAAGTTCATTTATTTCAGTCATTCAACTTAAAATGTGAAACTAATATATTATATAGACTCATTACATGCAAAGTGAGATATTTCAAGCCTTTATTTGTTATAATTTTGATGATTATGGCTTACATCTTATGAATACGCCAAATTCAAAATTAGAATATTGTGAAAAGGTTTTCATAAGCTATAAGTCATAATCATCAAAATTATAACAAATAAAGGCTTGTAATATCTCACTTTGCATGTAATGAGTCTATATAATATATTAGTTTCACCTTTTAAGTTGAATGACTGAAATAAATGAACTTTTGCATGATATTCTAATATTTCGAGTCTCACCTGTATACTGCATTATTTAAACGCTCAGAACCTGTTATACAATGTGGCTTGCTTGTATTTATTAGTGGTGTTGATAAATCAAGTACTATTATTACTAGGGATGCATCGAAATGAAAATTCTTGGCCGAAGCCGAAACCAAATATAATGAAAAACTTGGCCAAAGGCCAAATACCGAACACATTTTTTCCCATTTATTTTGACAATTTTCCCACCATTGCATAAATTAAGTAGAGTCAAAATTTGCTTTTTACTATTTTGTCTTTCTTTTCAAAGAAAAAACTATTTAACTACAATTTAAAAATATTTTTTTAACATTGAACATTTAAAAATATTTATTTAACAATGAACATTTTGTTTACATTACATCAGACATTATACCAACAAAGCACAATAGTTATAAATAATATTAAATATTAAATAAATAGTTAAACCAATCATATTTTTATTTGACCATCTTTGAGCTTATATTAAGCCTATAACTAACTGCTGAAAGAATGTAACGTTTGTATGCCTACAACAACAAAAAGTGCATCTTTTGTCGTGTGATTAATATTAATATGACACAGGTATTTAAGGCTGCTGTCATTTTAAGACCAAATGCTTGGATCTACCGGTAATACAGTATTCTGACACATATCCGGTTTTCACCGAGCGGTTAAGCCATAACCCATCTTTTCACTTATTCGGCCGAACACCGAAAGTGCTTTTTTTTACATTTTCGGGCTGAATAATTTCGGTTGCCGAACATTCGGTGCATCCCTAATTATTACTATTTGGCATGATTTATTATGGTAAAATGTATGACTTCATTGTTCATATCTCATTATTTTCAGCATTACTAACATGGTTTATTTACCTTGCAGACTTCAGGAGCAGGAGCGAACACTGAGTTTGTCCATCAAAGAGGCAACGGCTAAAGTAAGTCCACATCTTAATCAAACCAGTCAACACTATATGTCACATAATTATAGGTCATAAAGAACAGTCATGTTAGTTGCATGAAATATTACAGATATTGTGTGCAATTTGGGTGAGATGATTCATTCACAACCTCATAATGCACGAGTGCCAGATTTATGCACTTGTTTTAAGCATAACCCTCATTAGATTTAGATGATATACTGTATCTCACAATGCAATGCACTCGACTTCACCTTCTGTTTCCAGTGTGATGAGAGAACAGTCAATTATCTCAGCCAATATAAAGTGACTCAATATTTCAATTTTTTTTTCTTAAAATTGGATTAAAAATGCAAAATAACCATTCTGATAACTGGACAAGCAATATAATAAGGCATCATATGCCAATAATCATATGACAACAATGTAGCATGTAAACACATTAATCATTACATCATTTGTACTCCATTATACTACTTTTTTGCACCATATACGGTATTATCCGGCCTATAAGATGCACCAATTACATTGTTGAGAGAAAATTGCATTAGTGAATAAGTCATATTTTATTATTACATATTCATAAATAATGTAAAATACCAGTAAATAAAACGAAATGTTTACTAGCATTATAACCTCTAGAAACATGCATTTTATATCCCCTCACTCCACAACAAATCCTTTAAATGTAATGTTTCTCAGAACAGAACAGGAATGAAAGAGTATAAATTAAATATAATTTATTGAGGCATTCATTGTGAACAACATTGTTTATAAACGGCAATCCTGTTTAAAGTGAAATACGGTATACAACTAAACTCTCTCATTCGGGACAAGTACAAATGTGTGCACTTTTAATTGCATTATACAAGTCGCATTGGAATATATAAGTCGCAGCATGTTTCAGGTGATTAAAAACTATGACTAATATTTTGGAAAGTATGGTACTGGTGTCTGTTGCAATAAATGTTGATGTGAGAGTTTGGTTAGTTAACTTGTGTCAGCTCTCCCATCACAATCTGAGACAAAATGAGCTGCTTTCCTCCTGTGAGCAGCACGGAAATTGTCATTTAGCTCTCAGTGTGTGTGTGTGTGTGTGTGAGCTGGTGTCAGTGGGATCAGTGTGGCTGCAGTGTGAGCCTCGGGCTCAGAGAGTGTGTGTGGGCACCGCGGGTAGATCTGAGCTGCCTGAAAAATGGCACAGTGTGACTTTGCCCTCTGGTCTGCCATTATCTGATGCACAGCTTCGGCACGTCTGGCTGCGTCTCACAACCACTCTCACGTCAGGAGGTCCGTTGTGTCTCTCCTGTGGCATCTGGTCCATGATTACAGACTTCCTGAATGTTCTGTGCCATGTTCGGTGAATGCTGTGCTATTTTATTTTATGTTTTTATAAAAAAAAATTTTTTTATATTTTTTTATTTATTTATATATTTTTTATATATTTAAAAAAATATATACAATAAATAAAATTAAATAAAACAAATTAAATACAATATATACATTTCTGCCATAGTTTTAAAGAGTATTTAAAATAAAATAAATAAAACATAAATGAAAAAATTAACAAAATAAAGAAATCCTTCATACAACATAAATTTGTGCTACATAAACTTTTTAAGAGAATATCTTAAGTGTATGTTGTATTTTTTTTTATTTTGTTATTTTATTTGTCACACATAATTTTTTTATTATATTCTTTTAACAAAACATTTTATGTGGCAGCACAAATGTTTATTTTATTTTATTTTATTACCGAAAAGTAATGTAAAATAAAAAATACAATACATTTTTAAAAAAATTTATCTTAAATACAATACATACATTTGTGCCATATTTTTTAAGAAGAAATGTATGTGACATAGATGTATGTTGTTTTCAAGATTTTTATTTAATTTCATTTATTTTATTTAACTTTTTAACCTTTTATTTTTTACTCTTAACAAATCAACTTTATACAGAACAAATTGTATGTTGTATTTTAGATTTTTATTTTATTTTATGCAAGACATTCTCCTAACAGAAAATGTTTGTGACCTATATGACATTTTATTTTAGATATTATAAATATGAATTCGAGGCAATAAACTCTATCCCTTCTTAGGAAAATCAAAATTTCGGAATATTAACAGCTGTTGTATATTAGCATTCAGTATTGAGGATGTGATGTGATATGAAATGAAAAATGCATCATATTTCATATTTTCAACACAATTTAATGTTATTTGGGTAACACTTTACAATAACGTTCCCCAGTTAACATTAGTTAATATATTAACTAACATGAACTAACCATGAGCAATACATTTGTTATGCATTTGTTCATCTTTGTTAACATCAGTTGATAAAAATACAGCTGTTCATGTTAGTTCACAGTGCATTGATTAATGTTAAGAAGGTTTTAATAAAAATGTTGAAATTAACATTAACAAAGATGAATAAATGCGGTATAAGTGCAAGGTCATGTTTTAAAAGACGATGTCCTGTAGCTTACTAATGTAAGCTCTCCAAGCTATGTTCTCCACAGAACATAAAATATTCATTTTATTTTATTTTTCGTGTTCCAATTTATGAGAAAAAAAGCGATGTTACGGACATGAAAGTTCTCGGTTACGGACGTATTGTATCTTAATTTTAATCAATGTTTCATCAACCAATTGCCTGGATTTAATCAATATTAAGTAAAGCAGATACGAGATATCACGACGACACGGGCGCCGGCGCATGAACTGGAGCTCGTCTCATGAACCGAATGAACCGAAAGAAACTCCGCATAAGGTCCAACCCTAAAAAGGTGGTGGGTACAAAATGACTCATGACGAAATCGACGCCTATGCTGCTCTTGTCCTCCAGGTGTGTAAAGTGTGTTTCTCTGTGTGCAGGTGGTGATGGGTGAGAGGTTGTCGGGTCGTCTGCGGCGTAAGGTCAGCGAGAGTGAAGCGCAGCTGCTGGTCCTGCACGAGGCGAAGCTCTCCGCCATCTCAGGTAGAGTCTGCTCACTCCTGTACTGACTGATCTCCTGTGGGCTTTCACTGTCTCCACACCACACACACTCCACACCGTACGGGATGACACTGTGATGTTTCTACACACTCATGATAGTTCTGCCTTTATACTCTACTGTACACTACCGTTCTAGAGTCTCTTCTGCTCACCAAGGCTGCATTTATTTGAGCAAACATACGGTGAAAACAGAGAAAACAACTAATTTAATTTGTAATAATATTTCAATGTGAATGTAATTAAGTTTTAGATATCCATCTGTCCGTCCATCGTTCTATCCATCCATCCATCCATCCATCCATCCACCCATCCATTCGTCCATCCGTCCATCCATCCACCCGTCCATCCATCCACCCATCCACCCATCCATCCATCCATCCATCCATCCATCCATCCATCCATCCATCCATCCATCCATCCATCCACCCATCCATCCATCCATCCATCCATCCATCCATCCATCCACCCATCCACCCACCCATCCATCCATCCATCCATCCATCCACCCATCCATTCATCCATTCGTCCATCCGTCCATCCATCCATCTATCCGTCCATCCATCATCTATCTATCCATCCACCTATCTGTTGTTCTATCCATCATCTATCTATCCATCCATCCATCCATCCACCCATCCATCCATCCACCCATCCATTCATCCATTCGTCCATCCGTCCATCCATCCATCTATCCGTCCATCCATCATCTATCTATCCATCCACCTATCTGTTGTTCTATCCATCATCTATCTATCCATCCATCCATCCATCCATCCATCCATCCATCCACCCATCCATCCACCCATCCATCCATCCACCCATCCATCCATCCATCCATCCACCCATCCATTCGTCCATCCGTCCATCCTTTCGTCCGTCCATCCATCATCTATCTATCCATCCATCCATCCATCCATCCATCCATTCGTCCATCCATCCCGATTTGCATGTTATCTGTATTATATAGTGTGCAAGTTTGTGATCCCAAATCATAGTACGCTCAATATATGATATGTCAAAGTTGCCTATAGATATAATCACTATTACTTTCTGCTGGCTTTCTGAACTTTTTCAACTATTATGATGTACATTGAGATGCATCTGTGTTTGGTTCTTGCTGCAGGAAATGACTTCAGCAGTGCGAAGGAACTGAAGGCAGAGATCAGGAGTGTGTACGGAGAGAGGGATCGTCTGGAGGGGCTGGTGAAGAAACTGCAGGCGCTGAGCACTGGAAGTGGACTCGATCTGACCCGCATGAAGGAGCAGCACAACCACATCAAGCTGGAGCTGCAGGAGAGAGAAGCCCAGTACGGTGAGTAGCACTGTGACACAAACCACACAGAGGATAGTGTAGGGAATCCTCTAGAGGCAAGTTGAAGTGAACCCATGCATCTTTAATTACAAAACATGATCAAACATAAAACAAAGGCATGACGAGGCATGCAACTCAGAACTCAGAACAGTAGCCGTGTTTCCACTGTCGGGCCAGTGCGAGTCAGGGCTTTAAACGGGCCGTGCCGGGCTAATAGCCTTGGGTCAGTAGCACCGGGCCTGAGTTTCCACTGTCGGGCCAGAAGCTCCACAGCGGCCGTAACACGCCTCTCTGGAACAACGGCACACTAACCCATCATTTCACCAACAAATGCAAGTTTTATCAGAAAACTAATCAGAAAGAAATCACTGGAAACCGTGCATCGCAAAACAAACATGATAAAAGTGAGCGTTTGCTGGCATTTTTGTTGTTTACTTGAATATTTAAAACCCAAGCATTGATGTTTTACCACAGGATTACAATAAAAAGTGATACATTGATCATAATGAATTAATTTATGTCAAAATTGCACATTAGTCACACAGAAATAAATTACCGTTCGGTCTATTTCACAAAAGAAAGAGGACACACTTACTTCTTCAGTCGCGTCTGTTTCTGTTTATTTGGTAGTTACAGGACATATTTACATCACATTTAGAAAGAATGATCATTTCTACAAATATATGCCACCAAGTAGGCTACAGATATTTTCAGTCAGAGAAACAGAGGAAGCTCCCGAAAAAAAAGTTGCTTTATTTTATGATAATCCGGTATAAAGAGATGAGACGTAGGCTATACTGACAGATCAAATAAAAACATGATCGTGATTGCCTTATAATTGGTCTGATTTCTTCAAGCGTTCACCATATTTTTTTTACTATGCGTATCTTCAAGCGTTTACTATGTTTACTATGGTAATGGTTAGCGCACATAGTCTTTTGCACCGCGTATAAATATGTCTACCTTATACGGTGATCAGAATCCACATCGGATCACAAACAGAAGGCATTCAAAGATGAAAGTGAGTTAAATTATTTTAAAAGTCTTTAACAGAATCATCTGGCGCTCCCGTCTCCCGACTCCGGGAAAATCCGCCTCTGTTCGTAACCACTCCTCTAGCCCGAGCTGGCCCGCTTTGGCCCAAGGTATTCGACGGGCCAGAAATCCTGGCCGTTGGCCTCGATTAAAAAAGCCCCGATCAAGCCCCGGAAGTGACAGTGGGAACGCGGCTATTGACAGGGCTACCACAGTAGTTACATGAAACAATCAATACTAGACAAAGACACAGGGCAAACATGAGGGCTTGAATACAACAACTAGACCAGGAACACCTGTGAACAATGAACCAATGACAACATGACACATCAGACAAGGGAACACATGGCAGGATCACATGACTTGAACAAGGGATCACATGACATGCATGAAACAGAAACAAGGAACAAAACCCAAAACGTATACAGAGTTTCCTGCTCTTTGCGCATAATAACTATTCTCCTACATTGGTTCTTTGGACTTAATATTTATCCATTTCTGGTCATAATTTGGAGACAATGAGCATATGAACCGTTTTGGCTTGCTGTTTATATTCATCACACAGTAAAAATGCCCAAAACCAGTCGTCTGTGGATGAGAATCTGAAACCAGGACTGGTGGGCTGTTGTACTGCTCCACTTCACAGACGCAGTGAAAGGAGAATTATAATGACGGGACGCTCATTTATATGACACTTTATTCCACAGGAATAACGGCTCGTTCCGCACGTCATTACGCTATTTCTACGTCTACATGCACAGTCCTTTCAGTTTCGGTTTTCAATCCGATCAAGTGTGTACATGTTCTCTCGATCGGATAAGAAAAGGAATAAACCACCGCTTTCAATCCGATTCGAGCTCAGTCGGGTCAATTAAGGTGTTTACATGAAGGCTTTTCAGTCCGATTGAGCCGTCAATCTCATTAGGTACTAATGGATTATTCGGTTGCATGTAAACCCAGCCACTGTGACACAAACCTCACAAAAGATAGACTTTATTCATAAGCACCAGACCTTGAAGATTCGCTGGCACAGGGGGGAGCCATTTCTTCATATGTTTCGGCTGAAAACATGCTCAAGTTTTGTAGGTTACACTATTGATTTATATAGAGTGGATATCTCTATTCCTCACACAGTGTCTCTCTAAACTGTGTTTGCAACCAAAATACAGGATACATGTTCCTTTGACATTGAATCCATATTGTGCGAGTATAATATGAAAACAGCTCTTTTGTTATGATTATGTTGAATTAAACACAGCCGGGTGAATCTCACAAAAAATGTATCATATTTCAAAACAAAATTAATTGAATAGAAATATTTATAATATATGCATGATATAATGTTTATATAGAAAATAAAACCAATTTTTCTGGGAGCAATTTGTGAATTTTTTACAATTATTTTTAGTGTACAAAGACTATTATAATGTATGAATTGATTATATATATATATATATATATATATATATATATATATATATATATATATAATTTAATTTAATTTATAATGAAACATTTATGTATGTACTTTATTTATTTAGCTTTATACTCAATAATGTTAATAATCCTGCAAGAGGCTTTATTTTCATTATTAAATTTTTTATATTTTATAATGAAAATCATCCTTTTTATTGAAAAAGTAGCATAAAGTACATTCAGTGTATAAATACTACTATAATGTATGAATCATATATGACACTGTATATGTACTGTATTTAGGAATTTATATATATATTTATTAATTTATTTAGCTCTGTTCATAATGTTAATGATCCTGCTAGACAGTTAGAGGCTTCTTTTTTATTATGCAAAATATAAGTTCATCTTTTTTAGATTAATGCAAATCATCCTATTCAGACTTTTTATGTAAAATCAGCATAAATTAAATTCAGTGTACAAATTCTTCCATGAATAATTTATGAATACTTTTATTAATTCATTTATCTGTTTGTTTATTTAGTTTTATATCCAACATGTTAATACCGGTAATCCTAAAATAGGCTTCAATTTCTTCATGCAAATTATAATTCCCCCCTTTTTTTTTGTCTTTTGTCTTTGAGGTGCAATATGATCTAGACTTGTTGTTGACATGTTTTGTGCAATTCATCCAGTGTTAAATGGTTAAAAAGTGTAAAGCTGTCTAAATGACTGTCTAGTGTACATCCACTGGTAACGCACTGGTCTTGTTCTGGTATCGTCTGACTATAGTTGGCGATAATAACCAGATGCACATTAAAATCTTCTAAACTTGGCTGTGGCGTTCTGTCCTCCCATGAGGATTTGTGGCAGGATGGAGATTGCGGGCGGTGGTCTTTCATTTATTCGGTTCTCTACACGTCCAATAACAGTAGGAGAAGCCGGCTGACAGCCAACGGGAATCACGCCAGCTCTCGCCCTGCCCGGTTACAGGGATTACACTCGTCTGCTTAATTTGACACACACACACATTTTGCTCAACAAAGAGCTCGGCTGGTCTGTGTCTTTGTGCTGGGATGAGAGAGACTGTGAGCTAATGATAGGCTGAGCGTGATGCTAAATATGCAAAGCGGGTGAATAGATACAGAACACAAAAGATCTTTGACATGAACGGGCTGCTCCTGATAGGGTCTTATTAGCTTGTCTTCCAAACGGGGTAATAACATGCTGACACACATATTTGCCACATACCTGCCATCAAATCACTGTTTTGGGCATAAGAAAAAGGGTTTGCGTGCGTCACTTGTCACGTCGGGGTTGTAGTTCGCGGTTGGGTTTGTATACTTGTGTAATTAGGGCCCAAGCCCTGAAAGGGCGCAGAGCCCTATTGTTCTTCTAAGGGTTTTTTGTTTTTCTTCTTCTTCTTCTTCTTTATAATAAATTTTTTTTCAAGGTTTTTGCCACTTTTGGGGGCCTTAACGTGCTCAAAAACTCTTGAAACTTTGTACACTGGTCAGAACCCGCGGCCATTAGAGCCGGACTGAAGCTGGTACCCGGGCGTGGCAGGGGGGCTCGACAGCGCCCCCTGGAACGGGGTCCGAAAACTTGGTCCATAAATCAAACACGCTTGCGTGTAATAATATGAAACTCGGTAAACTTATAGATCTCATCGGTTCATATATCCTTCATGCTCTGACTTTTTACCCCAGCCCAACAGGAAGTCGGCTATTTGGCGTAGTTTAAAAAACACATGCAATGGAATTTAAAATACTCCTCCTAGACGATTCAAACAATCACCACGAAACTCGGTCAGCATGAAGTCAAGACATGGAGGATGATAAATTGCGAGGGGATTTTTGATATCTCGAACGGTTTGGCCGTGGCGAGGAAACGAATTTATGGCGAATATTGGAAACAGGAAGTGTGTTATAACATCCTCATACATTAATTGATCTTGATGAAACTTCAGCAGTGTGTTTGTTGTAAGAGGCCGATCACATGGATGTGACTATTGTGAGTCAAAGTTATAGCGCCACCAACTGGCAGCAGGAAGTGTGTCACTTTTGAAATGCTTTGAAATCACCCTCTTATTTTTACCCGATTTGCTTCAAACTTCATCTGTATAATGTAAACACACGACAGATGTAGACCTGTGAAAGGATTATTGATATCTTTAATACTGTCGCCATGGCAACGCTTTAAACTTTTATATTCTTTTTGGATGCATTTGAGGCTCTTAACATGCTTCAAATTTTATGAAACTCAACATGCATTTGACATTTATTGTGTAATAGACATGTGCGAAGTTTCAGAAACGGGCGTGGTAAGGGGCTCAGTAGCGCCACCTTTAGTCAAAAATGGGGTATTAGTTTTACCTACAGTAACCAAACTCGGTACGTATATTCTTCTCTTCGATCCGGACAACCTTTCTAATTTACAGTCATTAGCTCCGACCAACAGGAAGTCAGATATTTTGGTTTGAATGTGTACTGTTTGGAGCATTTTCCCTCTGCCCCTCTCTGTGTGTGTGTGTGTGTGTGTGTGAGGAGGGGGGCTAGTTTAGTTTAACCATTTCTCTGCTGTGTGCAAAATCTCTGGCACTTTTGAGGGCCTTAACATGCTCGAAAACTCTTGAAATTTTGCATACAGTTCAGAACCCGCGGCCAACAGGGCCAGGCTGAAGCTGGTACCCGGGCGTGGCAGGGGGGCTCGACAGCGCCCCCTGGAATGGGATTCGAACACTTGTCCATATATCAAACACGCTTGCATGAATTAATATGAAACTCGGTACACATATAGATTTAATCGGGCCGAACAACTTTCCCTGGGTCAAGTTTTACGCCAGCCCAACAGGAAGTCGGCTATTACGGGTTGATTGGAGAACGCTTGCTCTCGCATTTTAAACACTTCTCCTAGAGAATTCATCCGATGACCACGAAACTCGGTCAGCATGAAGTCAAGACATGGAAGATGATAAATTGCCAGGGGATTTTTGATATCTCGAACGGTTTGGCCGTGGCGAGGAAACAAATTTATGATAAAAAAGGATGCATAAAGTGTGTTATAACTTAGTTATAGTTTTACCTACAGTAACCAAACTCGGTACGTATATTCTTCTCTTCGATCCAGACAACTTTCTAATTTACAGTCATTAGCTCCAACCAACAGGAAGTCAGATATTTGAATGTGTATTTTCTCTCTCTCTGTCTCTCTGCCATTCTGTGTGTGTGTGTGTCTGTCCTGTGTGGGGAGGGGAGGGGAGGGGAGGGGGGATGTGTGTGTGATTTTGGTTGGGTGGCAGTTGTAGGTTACAGTTTGACAAGAGTTTATAGTTTAACAAAAGCACAATGTTGTGTTTCATTTAGGGCTGGGGGAATTAACGCGTTAATTTTTGCGATTAATTTGAAATGTTTAACGCGTTAAAAAAAAATAACGCAGCACCTTTTTTTTTTGCCTCGTTTTATGATTTCCTGCTGCGTCTGCTATTAAACAGGCTGAAATATGCCGCCCCTCCGTGTTCGGCGATCAGGTTTCATTCTCGCGCAGGTTTCATGAGCGGGTCTTTTCCGCTCAGTATGTGCGTCGCGTTCTGTGCTCCGCGCGCGCGTGTGTGTTGGCGCGCTCTGTCGTTAACGGCCCAGCAGCGGCGCTCTCTCCGTTCCGTGTGTGTGTGTGTGTGTCGGCGGCTCTGTCGTTAATGGCCCAAAGGCTTCAATCATGTACCAAGCACTTGAAAAGTAAAGTCCACTCAAATGACGTGAAATTTCTCTGTAGACTTCTGTTTGCTGAGCTCAGCTGGTATAGTCACAACAATGGTAAAATGACCTGCTCTGATCACATGCTCTGGTAATAATAGCTTTGTAGGACTATATTTTGTTTTGATAATTATTAAAATAATAATAATAATAATAACCTGTTAAATTGATTATGTTGATTATTGAAAAAGAATAATATATTGATATATTGATGTTTAATATTTTAATATAGGGCTATTTTCTGTTCCTTTTTTTTTTCCTGTGTTGTTTAATTAGGTGATTCTAAGTTTAAATATTGATGATTACAAGCTTGGGGGAAACGCAATTAATTGCAATTAATTACAGAAAATGTGCAATTAATTAGTTAATTTTTTTTAATCGATTCCCAGCCCTAGTTTCATTGCAAGTGTACACAAATATAAGGAAACACTTTGCATTTTGAAAGATGGTCTGTATGAACAAAATGACGGAGTATGTTTTTATGTCTCCATTGTTCGATCGAGCCTCACTCACACACACACACACAGCATTCCAGCATTGCAATCTTGACATCGCAGCATGTTCATTATAGCCTTAATAAAATATAATAATAAAATAGTCAACCTTACATATAAAAATTACACTGCTCTGTTTAAATAGTCATTTGTACAGTTTGTGCCGTTCATAGTAAGCACCGCTCCACTGTGATGTTTCCAAGCACATTTTTGCGCATTTGAAGAGGATAATTTTTCTATATTGGAACGTGAGTGTACAAAGTGTACAAAGTGTACAAAGTACAAAGCCTATAAAAAGAATAGTTTAGCATCCAAAATGTTAATAATATATATAATGTTAAAAATAGGGGGGGGAAAAGAATTTACATAATATATATATATATATATATATTTTTTTTTTTATATATATATATATATATATATATATATAATTAAAGCTGCAAGCAGCGATGGAGGGCCCAAGCCGGTGGCACCGCCACCCGGTGCCTTTAGTTCCACTAAAGGCACCAGGGTGGCGGTGCCACCGGCTTGGGCCCGCAATCGCTGCTTGCAGCTTTAATTAGGAATATATTTCCACATATTAGATGGTATTTTTAAACATGACTCTTGGTCCCAGCTTGTGCAAAAACAAGAGCTGTTGTTATCATCTCACTTTCAGAAAATAATTCCTAAATGGAGCGGAAAAAGCTAAAATAAAACTTCTATTTGAGAGATTCGTTTTTGGAACTTATTGGGCATTGGTAGTACCAAGGTCATTTGAACATGTATGTATTTGCTATGTATTTTTGGACATGCATCCTGTAATTCAATTTAAATACAAATTTTTGAATATCTAAGTACCATTTTTATTACCATCACTCTACCACAGTACTTTTTTAGTAACAGAATTGCACTTGTAATTGTACTTTAATATGCAGATTTGTCTTTGTGCACGTTGTAAATTCAGAGGTGATCAAGTGCATGTTAGTCATATCTCTAAAACTCAGGCTCATTGGGGGGAAAAAAGTCCCATTTTTGTCAAATGATTGTGTCTTGCATGTTTTGCGAGATAGAAGAGTGTTCAGTTTTATCCGAAATTAATGTGAATCTGGCAATTTTATTACGTTGCGAGATGTAAACTTAGAATTATGAGGAAAAAGAGTTCAAATGTATATTTTAATCCGTGCCGGAAATAAGCTTCCATACTAACACAAGCCTGACTAGTCGAGTAGTTCAGGACAGTAGCTGGTTTAACTAAGACTAGTCTGACAAGTTAGTTATCTAATGCCTGGTTCAGATTACATATCATAGTCACTGTGTCAGATTACGCGATTTTGAAATCTTGTCGTGGACAAGAAACATGTCAGACTACACGTTGCTTTCCGACCAGCAAAAAAATGTATGTTTGTGCCGTCTCTAACACACACCACACTTTTTTTTAAAAGATTGTCAAAACTTATGTCAGATGCATAGAAAAACATAGATTGGCCTAATTTGAATCTGAAAAGAACGTCTCGGTTACGGATGTAACCCTCGTTCCCTGAGTAGGGAACGGAGACGTTACGTCGAATGACGACGAATGGGGTTCGCTTAGAAGCCTATCCTCTTCGAATATTAATAAAACGAGCCAAGCAAATGCCATGGGTCTGCTGAATTTGCATAGCGTAACTCCGCCCCACTGTGTGGGTATATAAGGAAGTGAGCCGGCAACATGCAGATATGTTTCTTCGCTGAAGGAGCCAAGCTGAACTCAGGCTGTTCCAGCGGTACAGCGGAAGTGGCAGGAAGACGTAACGTCTCCGTTCCCTACTCAGGGAACGAGGGTTACATCCGTAACCGAGACGTTCCCTTTCGTTGTCACTTCGAGTTACGTCGAATGACGACGAATGGGGTTCCCAGTCCAATCACGCCACCTCGGCTGTCTTCCAGTGCCCTGCGTAAGTCTGAGCTCCCTGTCGTGAGACTAGCACGGACGAAGGACTCCTACTTAACACAGGAATACCAAGGTACACTGGGAAGCATATCACAGTGGAATATGCAATCAGTGCCCGCCCGAAGGGGGGGGACTAAGAAAACACATATGACCCGGAGGGGGGTGCATACGGAGAACACTGGGGTGTCCAGCCAGTAGGGTGGAGTATTTCAACCCCAGGGGAGGCAGACTGGCTTGCCAAGGGAAAGACACATGCTCGAAGGAGGCTTACAGTGGAAATACACACGTGGGGGTCGCCCAGCGGGGGAACCATGCACATGGTGGCACCTAGCCAACGCGAAAGCTGCCGGAGGCATAACTCTGGCGTTGACGTCAACAGCGCTGGAGGAACTCAGGGCTTATCAGGCTCACCTGAGGAGAATATCGCACGTATCCAGTCCGTGGAGTGGAATGGCGAGCAAGCGAAGACACCTGAGCGGGTCCTAGCACCGGCTGGTTGAAGCGAGTACTCGGGAGGACACTGGCTCCACTCGGAGATTATAGAATCTGGTGAATGTGTTGGGTGTCGCCCAGCCTGCAGCTCTGCAGATGTCTGTTAGCGAGGCGCCATGCGCTAGAGCCCAAGAGGAGGCCACACTCCGGGTGGAGTGGGCCGTCACACCAAGGGGGCACGGTCGACCTTGCTGCTGGTAAGCCAAAGCAATGGCGTCCACTATCCAGTGAGACAACCTTTGCTTGGAGAGAGCCCTTCCCTTCAGCTTCCCACCATAACAGACAAAGAGCTGGTCTGAGGTCCTGAAACACTGCGTTCTGTCGACGTAAGCACGGAGGGCGCGTACTGGACAGAGCAATGCCAAGGCTGGGTCTGCCTCCTCAGGGGCAGCGCTTGCAGGTTCACCACCTGGTCCCGGAAGGGAGTGGTGGGAACCTTGGGCACATATCCAGGCCGGGGTCTCAGGATCACGTGAGAAAAGGCCGGCCCGAATTCCAGGCATGCTTCGTCTACAGAAAATGCGTGCAGGTCCCCTACCCTCTTGATGGAGGCCAAAGCAACCAGGAGCGCTGTCTTAATTGACAGGAACTTAAGCTCCACTGATTGCAGAGGCTCAAAGGGAGCACTCTGCAGGGCAGTTAGTACCACTGAGAGGTCCCAAGAGGGAACGAGAGGAGGGCGAGGAGGCTGTAGTCTCCTCGCTCCTCTCAGGAACCTGATAACCAGGTCGTGCTTTCCCACGGACTTACCATCAACTGCGTCGTGATGTGCGGCGGATAGCGGCAACATATACTTTCAGGGTGGAGGGAGACAGCCTTCGCTCCAACCCATCCTGCAGGAAGGAAAGCACAACACTGATCGGGCATGATCTGGGGTCTTCTGAGTGAGAAGAGCACCAAGAGACGAAGAGGTTCCACTTCAACGCGTAGGCATGTCTAGTGGACGATGCTCTAGCGGAAGTGATGGTAGCCAACACCGCTGGTGGTAGGGTACTCAAACCTGCCTCGTCCCGTCCAGGAGCCACACGTGGAGGTTCCAAAGATCGGGACGAGGGTGCCAAAGGGTGCCCCGTCCCTGAGAAAGGAGGTCCTTCCTCAGAGGAATTGGCCAGGGAGGTGCTGTCGCGAGGAGTACAAGTTCGGAGAACCAGGTTCGGGTGGGCCAGTGTGGCGCAACCAATATGACCTGCTCCTCGTCCTCCCTGATCTTGCACAGGGTCTGTGCAAGAAGGCTCACTGGGGAAACGCATACTTGCGGAGGCCCCCGGGGCCAGCTGTGCGCCCAGAGCGTCCGTGCCGAGCGTGCCCTCGGTCAGGGAGTAAAACTGGGCGCAGTGGGACGAGTCGTGGGAGGCAAACAGGTCTACCTGTGCGTCCCCGAACTGATCCCAAATCAGCTGGACCGCCTGGGGATGGAGTCTCCATTCTCCCGGAAGAGGCTGAAGCCGTGAGAGCTCGTCGGCTGCACAGTTCAGGTCTCCCGAATATAAATGGCTCGAAGCGACCTCAGATGCTTCTGACTCCATAAGAGGAGGTGGCGGGCGAGTTGCGACATATGGCGGGAGCGTAGACCACCCTGTCGGTTGATGTACGCTACTGACGCGGTATTGTCTGAGCGGACTAGTACGTGCTGGTTCTTGAGCAGCGCCCGGAAAGCGGTGCAGAGCGAGACGTACTGCCAGCAACTCGAGGCAATTGACATGCCATAGGCGGTGGGGACCTGTCCAGGAGCCCAGGGCTGCATGTCCATTGCACATGGCACCCCAGCCCGTGGAGGAGGCATCCGTTGACACAACAACATGCCTGGAAACTCGTTCTAAGGGCACTCCGGCCCGTAGAAAGCTGAGATTCGTCCACGGGGAGAAGGTCTGACGGCAGGTCGGAGTAACTGGTACTCGGAGCTTGCCCTGGTGCCATGCCCACCTCGGGACTCGATCGTGAAGCCAGTGCTGAAGCGGTCTCATATGAAGTAATCCGAGCGGCGTTACCGTGGCTGCAGATGCCATATGCCCCAGGAGCCTCTGAAAAAGTTTCAGTGGAACCGCACTCTTGCCCTCGATTTGTCTCAGGCAAGTCAGCAGTGACTGCCGCGCGCTCGCTCGTAAGCTGCGCGCACATGGCGACCGAGTCGATTTCCATACCGAGAAAAGAGATCCTCTGCACGGGGCAAAGTTTGCTCTTCTCCCAGTTGACCCGAAGGCCCAGACGGGCTAGCGCCGGAGCACTAGGTCCCTGTGTTCGCAAACCTGGTCCCGAGAGTGAGCTAGGATTAGCCAGTCGTCGAGATAATTCAGGATGCGAACCCCGTGTTGCCGTAGCGGCACAAGGGCTGCCTCGACGACCTGCGTGAAGACGCGAGGAGACAGGGCCAGCCCGAATGGGAGAACCGCGTACTGGTATGCCTGCCCCTCGAAAGCAAACCGTAGGAACGGTCTGTGTCGAGGAAGAATGGAGACATGAAAGTAGGCGTCCTTCAGGTCGATCGCTGCAAACCAATCCTGTGGCTGCACACATTCGAAAATGCGCTTGGCCGTGAGCATCTTGAACGGAAGCCTGTGAAGGGAACGGTTCAAGACGCGCAGATCCAGGATTGGCCGTAACCCACCGGTTTTCTTGGGGACAATGAAGTAGGGGCTGTAGAAACCGGACCTCATTGCGGCTGGAGGGACGGTCTCGATCGCACCCTTCGCCAGCAGGGTGGCGACCTCCGCTCTCATGACAGGGGCATTGCCACTGACCATAGTGAAGCGGACTCCCCTGAAGCGGGGAGGAGACCGCGCGAACTGAATCGCATAGCCGAGCCTGATGGTCCGCGCGAGCCAGCGGACAGGTTGGGAAGCTCTAACCAGGCTCCCAAGGACTGTGCCATCGGGGTCATGCGGACGACAGACGTCCCCGCGGGGGGTTGGTTGCAGCGAAGCGGAATGACCGGCCCGGACGTGGGTGGCATAGCGGCCCGGTGTGGGGGCACGGTCATTAGCCGCGTCCTGCCAGAGGAGGCCAGGGGAAGGACCAGCGTTCCACGGGGGGGCGTTGCTCTGGCAGGGGTTCTGGCGACAGAAGGGGATGAGAGCGGCGGGGCCCGTGGGCGGCGCGCACTGTCATTCCCTTCTGGGGGCTCAGAGATGGGAGAAATCAGTTCTTTCTTTAACCACATTAGGGTGCTGCCCACCCGTGGGTGAGCAGCGGGGAGTGGAGAACAAAGGATTCTCCCCCGGCCCTCCACCGGGGGAAGGAGTGGTCCTGCTACCATCTCCTGTGAAAAACTGATTGCCATCTCTGAGCAGCCAGTCTCAGGAGCGCCGCTTGGCCTGGCGGTTTAGCGGGGCGCGGGGCTGGAGAGGGCTGTGGCGCCTGCCTGCGGCGTCCTCCACGACGCGGCCCGGGTGAAGAGGCTGCTGCTGGGGGCCGTGCGGGAGGGGCGGGAGCCGCGGGAGGGCGCCCTCGGCGGCGAGCAGGCTGAGGCGTCTGAACCGACGGCTGGGTGGAGGCAGCAGCGGGCCGTCGGGGCAGAATGTGTTTAATAGCCTCAGGTCTGCTTCTGGGCGGTTGAAAACTGTTGGGCAAAATCTTCAACCGCTACGCCGAAGAGGCCAGCCTGGGATATGGGGGCGTCGAGCAGACGAGTCCGCTCAGCGTCCCTCATATCGGCCAGGTTGAGCCAGAGGTGTCTCTCCTGGACCACACTAGTGGACATCACCTGGCCCAGGGAGCGTGCGGTCACTTTCGTCGCCCGGAGAGAGCGAGGTCAGTGGCGGCACGCAGCTCATTGAAGAGCCCTGGGTCAGTCCTCCCCTCGTGCATGTCCCTGAGCATCTGGGCCTGGTAGACCTGCAGAGTGGCCATGGCATGCAAAGAGGCGGCTGCCTGCCCCGCAGCTCTATAGGTCTTCGCCACCAGGGTCGACGAAAACCTACAGGCCTTGGAGGGGTGCTTAGGATCACCACGGGAAGAAGCACTCTGTGGACACAGTTGCATCGCAACAGAGCGTTCAACCATAGGTACCCCAGTGTACCCGTAAACAGCCGCCTGATCGAGAGGAGGAAAGGCGGAGGAGGTCGCCGAGCGATCACGGGGAAGACAAGGGTGCCTTCCAGGACCTCGAGACCTCCTCATGCACATCCGGGAAGAAAGGCATTGGGGTTGGACGCCGACGTGAATCGGCGGCCGCCCCAAAAACCAATCGTCCAGACGCGAGCACTCGGGGCAGGGTGGCGAATTGCACTCTAACCCAATGCTCGCGGCTGCCCGGGAAAGCATGGCCGTCAGCTCAGGATCAGGATCGGGCAATGCTGACGAGCCCGAAGGCGGCCAGCACAGCCGACCCCTCATCTCCCGAGGACTCCTGCCCACCTTGTGATGCTGCGATCGACATAGCATCGTCATTAGGAGCGCCAGACGGCGCGCCCGGTCCCGCTGCCGACCGTTGGCCGGGACTGATCGAGCGCATCATCTGGTCGGCTCGCGGGTTGCGGCACTTGAGAGGGGATGTGGCCCGAGGACGAATCGTCGGTTGTTGTTGCCACACCGTCACCCTCAGGTCACCCTGGCCACCAGCCGAAAGTACCAGCTCTATTTGCACTAGAGCTGGTAGATCGGGGTGTGGATGAGGGGACTCTCACTCTTTCGAGATCACTGAGTCTCGACCGTAGTGTCGCGATGGTCATGTTTCCGCAATGAAAACATGAGTCATCCACAAGCGCTGTTTTAGCGTGCTCTAAGCCCAAACACGCAAAACAGCGATTGTGCCCATCTAAATCAGACAGCCAGTGACCACAACCAGAAGGGCACGGGCGATGCATCTTTAAAAAGACGTGCCACGCGCTTTGCTCTTTTAGAGAGAAGGAGAAATCCCCGCAGATGCTGAAGCGACCAGGGAGAGAACACACACACACTGGCAGATCACTGCTCAGATCGCAGGGAATGTGCACTCGCTGGAACTCGCTGTCACACCAACACCTGGAGGGAAGCTCGTCTCGAAGAGGAATGCAGAGATGGAAACTCAGGATGGCTTGTGGAGTGAAGAATAACCTTGGCTCCGAAAGCGAGAAAACATGTTGCCGGCTCACTTCCTTATATACCCACACAGTGGGGCGGAGTTACGCTATGCAAATTCAGCAGACCCATGGCATTTGCTTGCCATTGGCTCGTTTTATTAATATTCGAAGAGGATAGGCTTCTAAGCGAACCCCATTCGTCGTCATTCGACGTAACTCGAAGTGACAACGAAATGGGAACTATAGTTCTTAAAGGAACACTCCACTTTTTTTGGAAATTATTATTTTCCAGCTCCCCGAGAGTTAAACAGTTTTACCGTTTTCAAATCCATTCAGCCGATCTCCGGGTCTGGCGGTAGCACTTTTAGCATAGCTTAGCATAGATCATTGAATCTGATTAGACTGTTAGCATCTCTCTCAAAAAAATGACCAAAGAATTTAGATGTTTTTCCTATTTAAAACGTGACTCTTCTGTAGATTACTTCGTGTACTAAGACCGACAGAAAATGAAAAGTTGCGATTTACTAGGCCAATATGACTAGGAACTATAATCTCATTCCTACGTAATAATCCAGGAACTGTTGCCGTACAGCAGCGCAATGATATTACACACTTAGTGCCGGTCACGGGTGGAAGTTACCGAGCTGGGGACTATTTTCAGGCGCTGTGTAATATCATTGCGCTGCTGGTACGGCAGCACAGATCCTTGATTATTACACAGGAAAATCGCAACTTTTCATTTTCTGTCGGTCTTAGTTCACGATGTAACTGCAGAAGAGACAAGTTTTAAATAGGCAAAATATTGAAACTCTTTGGTAATTTTTTTGAGAGAGATGCTAACGGTCTAATCAGATTCAATGATCTATGCTAAGCTATGCTAAAAGTGCTAGCGCCAGACCCGGAGATCGGCTGAATGGATTCGAGAACGGTAATTAAACTGTTTAACTCTCGGGGAGCTGGAAAATGAGCCTATTTCCAAAAAAAAAGTGGAGTGTTCCTTTAAGACACAGTCACAACATATTGACTGTGTTTATGCAACTGACCCCAAGTCTGTTCTTTTCAGTCTGTCTGTGTGCTGTGGATAATGCCGTCTTCCTCTTTCTGGAAGCTGCTGAGGAAATGAGCCTTTAACTAAATAAACAAAAGGAGGAAGACAGGAGAAGACCTGCGTGCAGTAAATATAAACAGAAACCGGATCGTCCAAGATCTACCTCACAAGACAAATGATTTCAAGAGATGACAGACAAACCTAATCCCAATGCGTTACAGACGAGGCGCTTTTATGTATGAAAAAGTCATTATGTATAATGATTAAAAGCATGTTGCTCTCGCTGGATTTCATGTGATGTGCATTACGAAATGTGTCCAAAAGCAATTCATAATACAACACTTATAAAAATTATATTATAAAAAATATGCTCTTTTAAGTATGTCAAAAATGGCAGTTAAGGTTTCCTCTCTCATCGTTTTACATAAACGAGGTAAATTAAAGCAAATATTTATTTTATTCTAAGCGGCACATTGAGTAGTCGCAACACTGGATGTCAGTCATTTAAGATTTCTACTCCCAAATATTAAATGTTTAGCTTTACACTCTTTCACTGTTAAAAGTAAATGTTGCACTGGAATTCATGCTTGGCTTCTCTAACAGCAAAGCCGCTCTCCTTTGATTTGATTGGCCGTCTCAGTCATTTTGACGTTGACAAGCGATGTTAGGCCGCTGAGGCCGATTACAACTCGCATTTGCAATTTAACATGTTGCAATTCTTAGTTTTGAGAACAAAGTCAGAATTGCGAGATGTAAACATGCAATTGTGAGTTTTGAGCAGTCCAGCCTAAAAATTTAAGTCAAGTCACCTTAATTTATACAGCACTTTTAACAATATACATTTTTTCAAAGCAGCTTTACAGTAAAAATAGGAAATTACACTAACAGAGATTGTTTTGGCTTTACAGCTCTATAATAAAGTCCAGCTAAAGTTAGTTTTAACCTGTTGATATGTTTATAGTTTTGCAGCCTGAAGAATTACACATGCTTTTTTAATTAATAAGTGCAGATTAAGTCTCATATCTCATGTGATGAGGACGTTTATATAGGAGTCTTAAAGCGCACAGCAACAAAAAACATCATGTTTACTTCTGAGAGCGTAAAAAAATGCTAAATTTTGAAATTTTGGTAGAACATCTTTATTATTGTTTATTAATTTAGACATTTTATTCAAAAGCAGTATAATGTTGTCAGTGAGTACCGTGGTGCAGTAGTTTACCTGTAATGACTACTGAAGGTGCGAGTTGACAGGATTCGCTGTTTACATTTGTTAATGTTGTAGTGCTCCTGCTTTCCTCTGGTCTTCTGTCCGGGAACTCGTTGTTGTGTTCGTCTATAGGAGGAGATGTAGTTAGAGGAGGAGTAAATGGAGCGAGAGAATGTGAGCAGGTGACGGGCGCCGTTCTGGAAGGCTTTGTGTGTTTGCTGTGCTTCGTCTCCGGGTTTCTGCAAAGATTTAATCACCAAAATAAATTCTAATGCGTCTCTTTTTGTGTTCGCCTCTTACCTTTCATTTCTGATCGATGAGACCGTGTTCGGTGAACGCTTGTGTCGATCGTGTGCTGTTGCCCTCTTTAGTTTGACAGGTAATTAGTATATTACTAATACTAAATCAACACTGTTTTACATTGGCACAATTATAGTTTTTATTAATATTTTTGAATTGGTTTTTAATATTATATTTTGCATTTTCATTTTAAAGTTTTTGTTTTTTGTCATTTTTTGTAATTTTTTTATCCATTTTTATTTTATTTCTATATTTTTTATTTCGGTATCAGTCATTTTAGTACTTCAAGATGAAACTAAAAGAAAATTATTATTTTTTATGAGTTAACAATTTTTTTTTTTTTTATGTTTTTTTATTATTTATTTATTTATTTATAACCTTTAATTTGTTGTGTGTTTTTGTTATTCTTTTTTTAATGTCTATAGTTTTTATTAGTTTTTATTTCGGTTTTAGTTATTTTAGTACTTCAAGATAAACTAAATGGAAATAAGAAAATATTTAATGTTTTATTTTGAGTAAACAATATTATTTATTTATTTATAACATTTATTTAACCGGGGGAAAAAAACTTTTTGAGATTAAAAATCTCTTTTCAAGATATGTAGCCAAAAATAATATGTACACACATATACAAAACCGGATGATGCATTAAGTGTTAATTAACACTTAACTGTCACATGCACTTTAATTATATAGCGTCAGGATCAGACTCTGATGTTGAATGACAAAATAACATAAGTGCATAAGTACAGTGCATAAGTGCATAACGTATATAATGATAATAACCCTAATGCAAAGTATCACTAGTACTATATTGTCTTTGAAAATTCCTCAAAAAGGTCATGCATCTTTTTTGTCACTATTACAGTCCACATGTATTATATCACATAGAAATCAAAGCTCATTATTATCGAACAGCACTAACACCACAGCTGCTTATGCTCACGGTTAGTGCAGTTGCCCTCCGCAGGTCACGTTTAGATACTCTACGAGTGCTGACTCAGATGCTGTTGTGCATCTCTCTCTCCGTGCTGTTGTGCTGAAACTCAGAAACACAGACAGAGGCCCATTAATCACAGCCGTGTCCGACTCAATTAAAACAACAGGCTATTCCTCTTACGCCGTATTGCACAAGCATTTCATGCCCACGCATCTGCATTGAAACGGGTGTATCGTCTGCTTTTGAGGCATGTTAATGGTGCTTTGTGTCTTTTACACATGGCAAACAATTACCATCTTTCTCTGAATAAATGCATGCACTTTTTACCATCATTAGCTCATGAGCGTCCTTCAGATGCATTAGCAGAATGTTTCTGTTTGTGTTCACACACCACACGGTATGATAGGGAAGTTGTCAGAAAAGTGCTAATTTAATGAAGTCGTTTTGCTTTTTTACACATCTGAGCATACCTTCCTAATCATGCAAGAGCATCAGCTCCTGAAAGCAAGAAAAAGAGACGCTGATCTGCTGTGTTTCTGTTTGTCAGCGTAATTAGCTCTTATTGCAGGAAACGTGTAGCAGATTCCACTTCTGCTTGAAGTTATGCATGTTTTTATCCGTTTTTATTGATAATGATAATGTTCAGAATAGCATTCTACCATACTACTCATATTATTTATGTAATATGCACCACTGTGTACAGTTGTTTGCATGAGCTAATGTTTGCAAAATGTGCAATACGGCCTGATAATGTGAACTGAACCAGTTAAATAAATGTGATCGCTGCATGTTCAAAGTCAAAACACGGTGATGTTGCACTTTCCACAGGCTTATGGGTTCAGAACAGTTTGCAAACAATGAATAGTGTGCAATTATTTATGCTAAGCTGTTTATTATGATCTACTGTTGATCCAATATGACACATTTAAGAGTGCATATCTCTGAATCAGCATCAATTACATTTCAAAATAAGAGTCCTGGTGTATTTCAGGCTTGTTTATAATTAAAATCCTGCATTATGTATTTTGGTTACACAATAAAATCTGGCATTTAGTTCAGAAAGAACTTGTATAGATTCTCTCTGGATTGTCACATTACAGGAAGAGTCTATTATTCATATGTATTGTTATATTAGTGCATAAACCAAACACCATTTTAATGCATATGTGTATATCAAATAAAACAAGTCTTGAGTATTTTTAACTCGCAATCCCCGTTTTGCAGTTGAATGTGTGCCTGTTTAATAAAGTAAAAGAAGCTGAGATGCATAATATATTTTGAGATTGTTTGTTCTACATAATGTACATGTTTGTTGTCGTTAATTAAAACCAAAACCTTAAGTTTTGATACTTGAAATAAAATAAACGTTAACTGAAATAAAATAAAATCTGAAAAAGCCTTCTAAAAAAGAAAAAATTATTCTATATTAGCAAGTTGTAAGTGCAACATTTCTCATTTTCTTTAGTTTGACTTGAAGTACTAAAGTAACTAAAACTTAAAGGCACACCGCGGAAACTTTTGGCCACTAGAGGCGCTAAACCTGTAACTTTCACGTCGAGCGCCCCAGTGGCCACAAGCGCCGCAGCACTGTCGCAAAAGTCATGGGGTTCCATTTAGCTTTGGTTTGTAGCCTGTTAGCTTCATCTGCCCATATTTAGCTTCTACTAAAAAGAGAAAATAATGACAAAGACATATGACTGTATACTAGGAGCAAAGAGTTAACTTACCAGTCTAATAATAAAGTTGAGAGAAGAGAATCGTTTTTTACATCCAGCTTCTTCTCTCAACCTGCGCCAACAAGCAAACTCCTTTCCAAGATCGACTCTTGTTTTTCCTCGAGCACGATCCCTCTTGCGTTTTCTCTTTTTTGCCTCCTCAGAAGCAGTTTTAAACTTTTTCCTTGCCTCAGCCATGGCCAGGAGTCGAGCTGGCAGAAAAATAGTAGCAAAAGCGTTAGCTCCTTGAGCATATCAGAGCTTGTGGTCACGTGACGATCGTAAAGTGATTCGTTCTCCAGGCATTCTCAGGTCACATGACCTGGCCAAAGACGGTGCGGTGCGTCTTCTCTAAACTTACATAGGCGGTATTTCAAGAGGGCAGCCCCGCTCGGAGCATTGATAGTGTCAAGCGCTGTATATTGGCCTGAGGAATCATTTAAAATAACTTGTATGCTTCAACTCTTTAGGTCACAAAGTCCGCGCCTTTGTTTAAATAAAAACTAATAAAAACTATATAGATATATTATAAAAGACAAATGACAAAAACACAAAAAGAAATGACTAAAACTAACTAAACTTAAAATGAAATTGGAAAACATAAAAATATTCAAAATATGAACTATAATAGTATCACAATTATGCTAAAACAATACTGATTTGAATTTAAATGAATTCAATGAATTTATTAAATGAATTGTACTTGTGCAGTTCTTAAATGTAATATTAAAATGCCTGTTGATCTGTCGTGCACATGTTTTCCCCTCAGCTTTGGATGTTCAGGCCTCGACACAGGCGTATCTTCTCAAAGCTCCCGCATGAGCACAAACTAGACCTCGACTTATTATTATATTTGCATTCTCACAGCGTTTCCCACTCTCCAATGTTTATCAGATTGCTGCATTACTTACCATCCAAGAAAAACTAAATACATGCAACACTTCTTCACTATGTGCCACTATCACCATCTGCCTGTGATCTGCTGTTGAAGATCCTCACAGTATGTTGCAAACAGCATCTCTCACTGTGAAGATGTTGAGCGGTATCTGTGGTAAAGCTCGGCTCTGTCACAAGGCCGAAGGTGACGTATATATATATATATTAGGGATGTGCATCTCCATAACTGAGGCTGATGCGATGCGCATCTCGATGCATAGCCAACGCTACGATACATTAAAGATACGTATAAGCAGCTAGCGATGCGATGCGATACGATTCACTGCTATTACGATGCGGTGCGATTCAATGTAATACGATGTAATGGAGAAAAACATGATGCTATGCAATTCAATATGGTATAGATACATATATATATATCATATGTTCTTCTGTCTTGTTTTTTTTAAATATTACAAACAAAATAAAAAAAAATCCAATGTCCACACCATTCACAGTAATGAGAATTTGAAGGGAAAAGGTTTAGTTGTCATTGAAATGTGAAATGTCTTGACCGGACATGAATATGTATGATTTGCCAGCATCTCTCCCTGATGTACATTTATTTCTTTCCTCTCAACAGAGCGCAGTTTAAGAGAACACACTCTGAAGTATATTGAGCTTCTGGAGGACAGACTTCACAGGTACTGGATATTTCTCATCTCGCCATCTCTCACACACACACACACACACACACAGCCCCTCGTCTCGTCCCTCGGGTGATTTTTCCTTATTATTTAAACAGTTCACACTGTCTGGCCGTATTCCAGTCCTGTCTCTCTGGATGCTTCAGTGTATTAAATCATTCAGGTCCACGCTGACTGCATCAGTCTGTTCCTGATGAGCTCATCTTTATGTGTCTTTAAAGCAGGGCATAAGTGACATTTCCAAATTAAGATGAAATGAAACGAAAAGCTGCCACTTCAATAAATTGTCTAACAGAAATGTGTATTTGTTTTGAGCACTCTTGGCTCATTTTTGGCTGTTTTTAATGTGTTTTTTTTTTAGAGCTCTTGAGCCACTTGCAGCTGTTTCTGAACAAGATCCGCCCACTTAGAATGACATTCTGATTGACATGTGAAGCGACCAATCACAGTTCTTTCTCAATTTTTTTTTTACATTACATTCCGCGGTGGGTTTATCTGAAATATTAATAATATTGTTGTTGTTTGTTTTAGATAAACCAAGATGTGCTTGACATATATAATGCAAAAAAATATATAAAATAATGTAAATAACAACTGAAACTATATAAATAGACTCTTTATATATTATAGATATTTACTAGTTCGATTATATATAGAAATAATATTATACAGATTTTCCACTTTTTTTTTTTTTGATATATATGACTAAATATACTACCGGTATATTGCTGGACTAATGCAGTTAAAGGATTAGTTCACTTCAGAATAAAAAATTCCTGATCATTTTCTTTTCATCCAAGATGTTCATGTCTTTCTTCCTTCAGTTGAAATGAAATGAAGGTTTTTGAGGGAAAACATTCCAGGATTTTTTAGTAAATTATCAGGAAATTTTAACTAATCCTTTAACTGCATTATTAATAATTTAAGTACATTATCATTTAGTTTTATACATTTAACATTTTTTGGGTCGTCATCTGATTTCCAGTGTAAAATCTGCAACCTGAAGCAAAGCCGTTTGAGAACCTCTGGTTTAATTAATGTGAAAATAGGAACACAATCCTTCTATTTTCGGGCTTTTAATATTATGAAGTCTGCATAAGTGGCGTCCAGAAGCCGTACATTTCAAGCATAGTACTAAAAGGTTAGACTTTCCTCCGCTCTGTCCTGCTCCAGCTGCAAAAGCTTTTATTTAGCATCTCTCTCAGCCTAAATGCCACACAAATTGGCATAATTGAATGAGTTATTAGTTGCTGTACTCAACCGTAGAAATGTAGCATTCATTACATTTCAATAACACACTATGGGCGTCCATCTGGAGGGAGCATGGCATATGGTTTACCGTTCGCTCCTTTGGAATAGCACATGCTCGGATGCCAGAAGCGCCGTCTCTTGCCAAGGTTATTACTGTACGAGTTGAAGAGGAGGGGCTGTGGCACGGGACTGTCTCCAGAAAACCCTCTCTTCTCGCTTTCCTTCAATTTTTATTTTACCCAGAGTGATTGTTCTCCTTGTTACTCACCATGGAAACCCGACTCCAAAAAGCAGGCAGGCATTAGCCGCCGGTCATACTCAACCCGACGAGGGTTTCTTTTGTTCGCCCAGCTAAAATAAATGGACCAAACTCTCTAGCTCTCTCTCTTTCCTGTGGCACAAATGGGAATATTAAAAGAATAGCTCGCCCAAAAAATGAAAATATTCCATTTGCTCACTCTCGTTCCAAACCTGTATGACTTTCTTTCTTCTGGTGGGACTGCTCGTTTTTCATTTTTGGAACGTATACGGAGAATGACACTGTCAAGCTTTCAGGAATAAAATAAAAAAGCGCCTAAAAGTACCTTTTTTTTGTGTCATTTTGGAGCCTCTGGTCACTATGTATGAAAAGAGCAATTCTTATAAAACATCATTTTTCACTTCAAATTCTAACTTCAAATTCTATTGGGATCCAACATTTTAGCAGCATTCTAGCACGTCTTATTCTATTGACATTGAACATTTAGCAACAATCTAGCATGTCAAATTCTATTGGAATCCAACATTTAGCCACATTCTAATGTCAAATTCTACTAAAAATTCAACATTTTAACAGCATTCAAACACATCAAATTCTATTAACATTCAACATTTAGCAACATTCTAGCACGTCAAATTCAATTGGAATCCATCATTTTAACAGCATTCTTACGTCAAATTCTATTGTAATCCAATATTAACAACATTCTAGCATCAATTTATATTGTAATCCAATATTAACAACATTCTAGCATCAATTTATATTGTAATCCAACATTATAACACATCAAATTATGTTAGAATCCATCATTTTAACAGCATTCTAACACGTCAAATTCTATTAACATTCAACATTTAGCAACATTCTAGCACGTCAAATTCTATTGGAATCCATCATTTTAACAGCATTCTAACGTCAAATTCTATTGTAATCCAATATTAACAACATTCTAGCATCAATTTATATTGTAATCCAACATTATAACACATCAAATTATGTTAGAATCCAGTATTTTAACAGCATTCTAACACGTCAAATTCTAATGACATTGAACATTTAGCAACAATCTAATGTCAAATTCTATTGTGATCCATCATCAACATTCTAATATCAATTTCTGTTGTAATCTACATTTTAACAGCATTCTAACACGTTAAATTCTAATGACATTGAACATTTAGCAACATTCTAACGTCAAATTCATTTGGGATCCAACATTATCAATATTCTAACATAAATTTCTGTTGTAATCCAACATGATTGCAACATTCTAACTTGTTGAATTCTACTGGATTCCATTGTGAGTCATGAGAGATCCTTTATCCACATTTACTTTACTTTCTCTGGCCTTCATGATGCATGCAACCAAACACAAACTCGTAAATGAACCTCTGTAGGTTTGTGTGGCCGCTGAATAAAGCCACCGGGAGGAGCAAAGAGGTTTGATGGGGTTTCTGGAGAGAGTACAGCGCTGTGTGTTGTCGCTTTAGGAAGCGGTCTGTCTCTGGAGACAGTGGGTGTGAAGACCGTAATGATCATCCTCTCCGTATTATTTTGCCCACAGAAGAGCCGGACTCCAGTTTCATGGACTGTAGGAAACAGAAGGAGCTTTTAGTGTCTTTATATAGTGACATGTAAGACATTGAAGTCCTCATTGAATGTATGACATTCTGAGACGTGTTCCATTTATTTTTAAACCTAGTGATTTTATAATATCTATTGGTATATATTTATAGTTTTTGGTCATCACGTTAAAAATGACATTTGAAGTGCTGAACATTTTTTGCGTGTGCCCAATTACAGGCGTCGCGTTTCTTATTCCAACGTTCACATTAGCTTTAAGTCTTTATTGCAATCAATAAAACTGCTTTATTGGCAAATTAGGCAAGTGTGATAACGGCATTCAAATATAAATTACAACATTAAAAAGTCAACCATAATTGATGGTTTTGTGTGGATGTACAGTGAACAGAATGTTAACCGGAAATGCTCAAGCTGGCTTATTGAAAACCAGGAAGTATAATTCCTACATTTCCTGAATTCCTAATGGACTATAAGTCATAATAAATTTAAAAGATTGAGACTATTCATCAGCATGCATTGATTAATCTATGTTGTAGCAATAACAAAAAAAGAACAAAAAAAGGTGCGACCAAATCATGTGCTGGTGCGACCAACTTAGAAAGTTGGTAGCACCAGTGCAACCAGTGGAAAAGTTAGTCTGGAGCCCTGTAGCAATTAAATGATATACCTTCTAGCTCTGAACGGTTCTCTTAAATGTTCTCGAATCGGATTATTCACACCAGGTTTTTTCTCGTTGGATAGTTGCTCATGCAATCTTGTTTTTTATACTCTACGGTTATTATGAGTTTGTTTAATGTTTTTGAAAGAAGTGTTCATTAAGGCTGCATTTTTTTTGAAAACATTAATATTGTGAAATATTATTACAATTCAAAATAACAGTTTTCTGTGTGAATATGTTCAAATGTAATTTATTCCTGTGATCAAAGCTGAATTTATCATCATTACTCCAGACTTCAGTGTCACATGATCCTTCAGAAATCAGTATAATATGATGATTTGATGCTCAAGAAACATTTATGATTATTATCAGTGTTGAAAACTGTCGTGCTGCTTCATATTTATGTGGAAACCGTGATTTTTTTTCAGGATTCTTTTGATGAACAGAAAGTTCAAAAGAACAACATTTATTTGAAATATAAATATTTGTAACATTACATAAATGTCTTTACTGTCACTTTTGATCAGTTCAGTGTGTCCTTGCAAAATACAAGTATTAATTTATTTTAAAAAACAAACTAACTTTAGTGGACATCTAATATTAAAAGTGGAGCATCTTCTCTGCCTTGCGTCTAAAAAACGTATAGTTCAAAGACACTGCAAAGCCACTGGCAAAGAAGAAATGTCTAATTTCATGAATATACATGCACTTTCAGTCTTATTTTTCATAAACATTCACAGACTAATGGAAAGACTCCAATAGTTTGATACATCAGCGTTGACAGGAGCTCAGATGAATTAAGTTCCTCTGTTTTAGAGATGTGTCCTTAGTTACACTCACCCCCAATGCACTTAATTCAGACTTAAACTTTTCTAAATATCATTGAATTTAAAGGTAAAGCATCAAAGCAAGTGTAATTTATTGTATTTCTGACTGTAGCTGTGGATGTCCAGCGCTGGAACACATTTGTGAGGCAGATTTGGAGGCTTGTCATCTTCTCCTGAAAGTCCTGGATCAGCCCAGCGCCTCAGAGGCGGAGGATCTCCCCTCCACGCCTGGATCCGGTCCAGATGTTCTGTTGATCACTGAAGAGGAGGCGGACTCTGCCATGTTGACGGCTCTAGGGGGACGCTGGTGTCCTCAGGCTGATCTACAGCACTCAGAGTTCATGAAGGTAAAGACACACACACACACACACACACACACACACACACACACACACACGACATTCCATAGGCGTAATGGTTTTTATACTGTACAAACTGTATAGTCGATCCCATTACACTGCCCCCATCCCTAAACCTACCCAACACACACACACACACACACACACACACACACACACACCATTGTGCTTTTATAACAATCAAACATGAAACATCAAAATTTGCTTTCTTTAAAGAGGTCCTATAATGCCCTTTTCACAAGATGTAAAATAAGTCTCTGATGTCCCCAGAGTGTGTGTGTGAAGTTTTAGCTCAAAATACCCCACAGATATTTTTATATATCATGTTAAAATTGTCACTTTTTGAGGGTGAGCAAAAAACACACAGTTTTTGTGCCTGTCCCTTTAAATGCAAATGAGCTGCTGCTCCCGGCACAGGGAGCTTCAAGAGCTTGTGTGTTTGCAACTCCGATTGCCTCACACACACATGCACTGAAAAATTCAGAAACTGTTCAGCCTTTTATGTTCAAACCGGAGTCGTACAATAATGGAGAGACTCAAGAAGAAGTGACAACATGTAGAAGCAACAGGACATTTCTGAATGGATAGTTGATGAATTTATGTAGCGATGTGGAGTTAACTATCTTCTAGTCATTGATTTGCATATTCTATCATGATAATCTATAAATCGTGTTCCGGGGGCGGGGTTTATGTAAATTTTAGTGTTAGTGATGTCACTAACCCGGGAGGAATGTCGTGTAGTTCCTACCAGCCGTTTGTTGTGGTCAACCACCCCTTTAATACATGTTCATGGTCTAAAAAAATGGTCTTTGTAAACTTTCATCAAAATGTTTAACCTTTGAAATTATGTATTTTTCTACTGACTTCACTATAGGCCACTCCAGTTGATTTACATATGAAATAATAGTCCAATAAAAAAAAATTTCATGGAACCGTTTGTTGAACCTTTAGACAAAATCTATATCAATAGTATGATATAAATATGGATGAAAATGGCTCAATTTTATTCCGAGGCCCAAACTGAGCAAAAATATGCAATTTGGTGCAGATGCTGATATTTATTTTGGCCACAAAGTAAGATGAAGTTCTATTGCCTGTAATGTCAATCATTGAGGTCTTTATAACATTATAGCAAATACTTGCGTAAAATTATAGAAATATCAGTCATCACTTTATCTGACAATAATATGTCTTAGTAAGATGATATTTAAATGGTTGGTTTTATGATCAAACATAATGCAACATTATAACGATGATTGAGAGATGAACAAATAAATCTGATGATCATATTCAATACTTACATTTTTCAAAACAATTATGTATGGATAATAAATTATTCAGTCCAGTGAGTGTTCATCTTGAAATATTACTAACAATTCACGTTTACTTTATAAAAATCAGTGAAGATTTCACAGCAAAAATACTTTTACTTGCAATAAAAAAAGTGTAAACTATCAATCAAACGACAGAAGGCATGTAGTAGATTGTTTGATCATATTGATAATTTAGAGGCCTTTTCATATCATATTCATATAAATAGAAATATTCATATCAAATATTTTATTTATTTATTTAATTTTTATTTAATAGGGACACGTGTGAACAATAAACATGTACCACACTACAACATTTATAGCCAAGGCTAATTTGCAATGTCCGTCCCTAGAAGGGCTTTTCACATACATACATACAAAAATACATTTACAGTAACATTACCTAATTCTGACATTACATAAAGAATGTGCATTCGAGCGCAAACTAACAGTGATTACACACTTGATCTCTTTTTAAAATACGCTTAAGTTCATTTTTAAAATATGATACAGTAGGCTTTATAGGGTTAATGTTAACCAGCAGTGATGGTATTGATAATAATGGCATGGCACTGTGATAAAAACCATGATACTTTTTGTTGTTGTTAGTGTGATAATGAACATAATTTGTATAGTTTGGACAATTGTGCATATGCACGTCATCTTGGGGTGATTTTAACCTGGAGAGTCCAGCACACTCACACTGGAAAATGACTTGTTCTTTACCAAAGACAAAATGAGAAACATCTACAAATAGAAACCATGTTCCCTCGACTCCTTTCATTTCCATAAAAACCATCCATTTTCTGAATGACTCTAATTTCCACTCTTTTCTTCTTCGTCTTCGTCTTCTGCCCTTCTTGTTCATAACTTTCTCTAACTGGTTGTAATATCTTCCGGCTCAGCAGGGCTCTATTGTCTCTAAGTGCATGGCTGTGTCTTCTCTTTCTCTTTCTGTCTTTGTCTTTGTCTGTTAAAGATCAGCCACTCCTCCTAACACTCCTCCAGGACTGAAGGTGAGGAGCCTGCACAGCATATTATTGATGCTATATGCATATTATTTATAGAAAAATCCAATAAATATGAATATAATAACAGTATATGATTATTATTCATTGCAAATTATTTAAAACATTTAAATAATATTCAATAATAATATAATTAAATATAATGTAATGTAATACAATAATAATAAGTATTGTTATCATTATTAAATATTGTAAATTACATAAATATATTATTATTATTATTATTTATTGGACTATTATCTGTTGGACACTCTTGCAAAAAATATAATACAATAATAATAACATTGTATAAGTATTGTTATTATTAAATAGTGCAACATATTTAAATATATTACACAATTAAGTATTTTATTATTATCATTATTACTATTATATTATTATTATTATTGGACTATTATCTATTGGACACTCTTGTAATTATATATTTATTACTGTAAATAAGATTCAATAATGTAATTGAATATAATGTAATATGATATTAATGAATTAAACGAAATAATTAATTATGATAATTAAATATTGTAAAATATTTAAATAAATTACATATTAATTAAATATTTAAATGTTATTATTATTATTGTTATTATTTACTATAATTGATGAATGGTATCATTTGTATATATTTTATTTATTATAATGTATTATTTATGCCATTATACACTCACACATGTGATATTAACACACTCACTCACTCACACACACACACACACACACACACACACACACACACACACATATATACACATATATATATATATATAAATTTAGTACTATATATATATATAAAGTAAAAAATTATATTAAATATGTATAAATATGAATTATTTTTATTTACTATAATAATTTACAAATTTCATTATTATTGTATTTGTGCTATTGGACGCACTTTTATTTTTATATAAGTCTGTATACTTTTTTTTCAGTGCTATGTTTCTTAAGAATATATTTCTTTGGCAAATATACCAAAGACTTTCTGACAAACTAAATATGATTTTAAACCAAGTCAGAATCTAATAAAAGAGGCAGTGGTCTGCTATGGGCACTTTAATATTGCTCCCTGCTGACAGGAGATGATAATTAATATTGTGACGTTTAAATCCAAATCTATGAGAAATTAAGCTGTAATGTGTTTTACTGAGGTCGCCTGCCATCAGCTGGAGTCGGGCTAATATATCTGCCGCTGTGCTAATTATTGTCTGCTTTAGCACACAGATCCTGAATGCAATCATTGCCACACAGATGGGCCGAACCCATTCAATTATTTTTCTTCTTGTCAGCCGTAATGACGAGTTATTGCGCACTTCCCGTAATGTCAGTGCGCTGAGTGCTTTTTAATAATAGATGAGGTTTATTGTTTTGTTTTAATCTTCGGCTAAAGTGAATCATTCGTCCTCCTGTCTCTTGCAGAAATTAGAGGAGTTTCTCTTCTGTTTGGAGGACGAGTCTCCTGAGGTGAGTGAAAAACTTCAGTCTGTCATCTCAGGGTTTACTCTGTGTTGTTAAAGACACACAATGTTATCAAGTTGTTTCAGAATATTACTTTTTAAGTAGTGTGGGCTTTTTTTTTACGGTGCATTTAGTCATTTTTCCACCCATTTTTTTAATCACTTGTAAGAAAGAAGCTCATAGGGTTCATTCAATCATTCAGAATGATTTTTTTAATTTGTTTTTTTTTTTTATTAAAGAAAAGCACAAGCATCTTGTACAATCATCAGATTGTTACAGAATTAAATGGGGGGGGAGGGGGTAAGTAAAAAATAAACAAGCATAATAAATGCCCTCATATAAATGAACATGTAATCATTATAATATTTATACAGGTGAAACTTAGAATATGGTGCAAAAGTTCATTTATTTCAGTCATTCAACTTAAAAGGTGAAACTAATATATTATATAGACTCATTACATGCAAAGTGAGATATTTCAAGCCTTTATTTGTTATAATTTTGATGATTATGGCTTACAGCTTATGAAAACCCCAAATTCAAAATTAGAATATTGTGAAAAGGTTTTCATAAGCTGTAAGCCATAATCATCAAATAATCAACAAATAAAGGCTTGAAATATCTCACTTTGCATGTAACGAGTCTATATAATATATTAGTTTCACCCTTTAAGTTGAATTACTGAAATATATAAACTTTTGGATGATATTATTTATTTTTTTCGAGATTTATAATCAGAAGGATTCTTTAATTCTGATCTAAACAATCATATTAACAAGTGATGCCCCGAAATAAAAATTCTGGCCAAAATCGAACATTTGGGATGCATTTGTAAAAAAAAAAACTAAAACTAGTTGTTTTTTATTATAAAAAAATAAATAATAATTTGTGTGTCATTTTGTCATAATTTCTCACCTTCAAGTTGTTCCAAACCTATACTAATATCTTGTGCTGAACATAGAAAAATATATTTTGAGGAATGTTATTAACCAAACAGTGTTTGGTCCCCTGTTTACTTCCATAGTATCTTTTTTCTCTATACAATGGAAGTCAATGCGGACCAGCAACTGTTTGGTTACCGACATTCTTCAAAATATATTTTTCTATGTTCAGCACAAGATATTAATATAGGTTTTTACAGAAGAAAGAACTTCATGCAGGTTTGTAGCAACTTGAGGGTGTGTTTGATATGATCAGAATTATATTGATCTTCCCTTCATGAACGATTTCTTGAGTAATATGCCTCTCATGATTATCACAAAGGTGCAATTCTTGCAGTCTGTATGCAGTCATTTTAGACGCTATAATAAAGAGATTGTGGTGACCTTTAAAAACATACGCCCAGCGTGATTTCCATTAGGTCTCAATAACTGTATCTCACAGTTTTCTGTGGCTGTTGTTCTTGAATCTGTCCCCGGAGACTCCAGCCCAGCCTCATTCAAAAGTGTTTTAATTCGCCCACAGTGTGATGTTAGCATCTATAAAAGGTGTTTCATTAGCTGGTGTGGTGGGTCTAAAAATAGACCAAGACCTCATTACAGTCGACACGAGGCCGTTCCTGAGAGAAATGAGCGGACGTGAGTCAGTCGACCACCTTAGCACCGTGTCCTAGCCGTTATGCGCGATAAAATGCCTCTTTTCCATGTTAATGAGAGTTTTTGTCCTAACCAGCCACGGCGGCGACACGTGACGATGCTATTATTCTATCAACAAACACAAAGTGTGGCAATGATAATCTCAGGTACTGTTTATGTGCTTTATTTAATGTTAAAAGCATCATTTAAATGTATCATTTAGTGCTCCAGCTTTGTAGCTGTAAAAGCAACACTGGATAATTCACGTCAGATCTTGAAATTAAACCAATAGAAACAAGAACGTTCAAACTGTGAACAAACAAGTGTATTATTTGACAAAGATTGTTTTAGTAACTCAGTAGCCTATGTGTTTTTAATAATGTTTAAATGGTGTAATATTTGTGAATTTGATTATGTACTTATCCATTTTCTTGCGAGTGCCGCCAAGATTACTCTCTGGTGCCGTGCACTCGCCACGAGACTCCGCCCACACGCTGTTCTGATTGGCTGTGCACTCGCAGTGAGACTCCGCCCACACTCTGTTCTGATTGGCTGTGCACTCGCTGTGAGACTCCGCCCAAATGCTGTTCTGATTGGCTGTGCACTCGCTGTGAGACTCCGCCCACCCGCTGTTCTGATTGGCTGTGCACTCGCCGTGAGACTCCGCCCACACGCTGTTCTGATTGGCTGTGCACTCGCAGTGAGACTCCGCCCACACACTGTTCTGATTGGCTGTGCACTCGCCGCGAGACTCCGCCCACACGCTGTTCTGATTCGCTGTGGTTTTTGATTGATTTTGACGCATCTCGCAGTCGCGTCTAGTGTGGACAGACAAATTATTTGTCACTGGAATCTTATCGCATCGCGTCTGGTTAGGACACCGTGTCAGTCGACCACCATGTCCTAGCCGCGACGCATGAAAAAATATCATATTTATTATAATATGGTATATTTTCCGTGTTAAGGCCCTTTCACACCGGACGCGTACACGAAAAAGCGAAACGAAAAAGCGAATAGTTCGCGTGCGAAATAGGGACAATTTGAGGAGCTCGTTCAGACAGTGGCACCGCATCTGACGAGACAAACCACTAACTACAGGGAACCAATCGGTCCGGAGCAGCGTCTGGCAGTCGGCTGAGGTCAGGGCTACGTTTACATGCAATCAAATAAACAATCCACTGTGTGTGATTGGCTGAAGCCTTTTCTGTCGCCGCAAAAGTAAAAAAAAAATCGACATCGAAGCGAAAAAAAAAAAAGTCGTTTTTTCGCCGCAGCACATTCGCGTTCGGTGTGTAAGCACTCATTACACAACAGCTGATCAAAAAATAAAACCATCGCGCGAATTATTCGTGCGTCAAAATCGCGTCCAGTGTGAAAGGGCCTTAAATCAGAGTTTTTCTCCTGACCAGCCGCGGCGGCAACACGCGACGATTCTATTTTAGAAACTGTTTCTATTTTTCTGCGACGTCGCGCTGGAACCTTATCTTATGTAACACGGTCCACACTAGACGCGACATGACTGCGAGATGCGTCAAAATCAATTAAAACCCACAGCCAATCAGAACAGCGTGTGGGCGGAGTCTCATGGCGAGTGCCTGGCACCAGAGAGTAATCTTGGCGGCACTCGCAAGAAAATAGATAAGTACATAATCAAATTCATAAATATTACACCATTTAAACATTATTAAAAATACATAGGCTACTGAGTTACTAAAACAATCTTTGTCAAATAATACACTTGTTTGTTTACGTTCTTGTTTCTATTGGTTTAATTTCAAGATCTGAGGTGAATTTAATGTTCACCTCAATTTAATGTTCATAAGTACATAATCAAATTCAGTGTTGCTTTTACAGATTCTCTGATTAACTCTGGATTAACATGGAAAATAGGCATTTATCGTGTAGTCAGGACACGGTGTGAGACACTCTCTGACTCTGAGCACAGGAAGAAAACACTGAATCACGGTTTGATGGAATTGGGACAGACCCGGCCGTGTGGACCTGTCCCAGTTACCTGCCTCATGCTAAACTGTTGAGTGAAGTCATTAGAGCATCACTGTCACGCTGTTACAGACTGTCAGGTCAGGAGTCTTGGGGAAGAGGAGCTTGGGGAAGCATTTTATGCTTCACTATGTTTACGATTTGCAAATAGAGATTCACTATTTTTCATGACTGACCCCGTTAGCGCACGCTTTTCTCAGTTGCTTGTAAAAAGATCATATGGAAAGCATCGCAATCTATTTTATCCCTTGTTTATGTTTACAAAGCATAGTAACACTTTACACTAAGGTTCATTAGTTAACATCAGCTAACATGAACTAACAATGATCAATACATTTGTTACAGTATTTATTAATCTTTGTTAATGTTAGTTAATAAAAATACAGCTGTTCATTGTTTGTTCATGGTAGTTCACAGTGCATTAACTAATGTTAAGAAATACATCCTTTGATTGATATGAACGTTTCATATATTCGCCAACAACAATTTTACTCTCATTTGGCTCTTGGCGAGTGTTAATTTTAGGCCTTGGCCCCACTTGACCAGCTAAAGATGTGTGTGAGCAACAGTGTTTTGCAGGTTTAATGATCTCCTGCTGACTGTGGGTGTGTTTTGTGTCTCAGGATCTGTGTGGAGAGACGTCAGAGCTGACGGAGCGCTGTGAACTCATCAGTAACCGACTGCATTACCTGGAAGACCAGCTTCAGTCCGCCATAGACAACCATGACAAGGACCTCACTCATATCCTTACAAAGCTAGGTGTGCGTGCATGTCTGTGCATGCTACGAGTTTTTTTACTGATAGGGATAGATTTACACTATTTACACTTGCCTCAAAATGGATATAAATCCTATCTTCAATTCCCGTGCTATATTCAAATTGAATGTACACGTCAATGAAAGCACGCGTGTTGCAGTAGCGCTGTCATCAGGGTGAAGAAAGTAGTCTACCTGTAATATGAAAATGTGAAGATACATTTCTGGCTCTGACAGATTTTAAATCGTAATTTTCGCTATAAAACCACACTCATTCAGAATGTGCACTTATTGCATAGACGAAGAACATTCTGGGCCCTATTTTAAGGATCTGAAACGCAAGTGTCAAAGCGCAAGTAACTTTGTGGGCGGGTCTTGGGCGCTGTTGCTATTATACCGGCGGGAAATATACCTCTTGCGCCCGGCGCAAATCTAAAATGTGTTGGTCTGAAGTCGCTTCATTACTCATAGGTGTGGTTTGGGCGTAACGTGAAATAAACCAATCAGAGCGTCCTCTCACATTCCCTTTAAGAGCCGGCGCGCTTGTTCCATGGCGGATTGATATTATAACGGCGGGTTTGCCGGCGCACGCCAGGAGCGGTTCACAGCCGAGGAGACCGACGTTCTCGTCAGGGCCGTAAAACACAGAGAAGTGACATTGGGGATGATGGGAGAAACACACACAAATTAGCTTCGGTTAAACAGGCGTATAATAATTTGGGTAAATGTGTAATCTAGATTTATTTATTTTTTAATCTAGATAGATTTTTTTTCTCATCTTCATGGACACAACAATGATTTCCCTCGTGTGTTAATATTTTTCCTTATAATAATGTATGATGTGCAAAAATGAAAACTGCTGCGTCTGTTTAGATGAGAGAATCAAAGTGTATGTGTGTTGTTCACACGCTACATTATGGCCAAGCACGCGCCCTTAAAATAGCATATGACTAACACGCAACGCGCCACTGTCTTTAGACTAGGTTTTTCCTGGTCAGTGGCGGAGTTGTTTTCTGAATCTGCAAAATATCACCAGGGAACGTTTGCGCCGGAACACGCCTCCTCTTTTTGCTGAACCGCCCCCGCGAGCGCAAGTTCATTCCCTAATTTACCGACGTGCGTCTGTGGAGGGAAAAGTCTGCTGTGCGCAGGTGCAAAATAGGAATGATACATGCGTCGGTGTACAAAGTCAATTGCGCTGGGTGTAAGATAGGGCCCAATGTGTTTAAAATGCATATACACAGGTCAGTTGAATAACATTTGCCCTGTTTAACTCGTTAATCTGAATGTACGAAGCAAACTGTTTGCTGAAAACATCCTCAATTTAACAACAACACTGAGATAGGAGCGTTTATAGGAACATTTATTACTATAATGGTGTGTGTGTGTGTGTGTGTGTGTGTGTGTGTGTGGAATGTGTCTCAGACCACCTCCTGAAGTGATTTGTGTGATCGGATTTAAATCCATCTCGAAAGCATTTTCGGAACACCTGGTCTTTTCACGATTGGATCCACCCTAGTAACGCCCTAGCAACCACTCAGAGCACCTTAACAATGCCATAGCAACCACCTTGAGCAATCTAGCAATGCCCCTAGAAACCTGAACTCATTATTCTGCGCTCATTACGGATGTGTCCTTGTGGGTTTCTTCAGGTCACTCGTATTGGTTGTCAGACTGAAATGATCTGTGCGCTTCATTCTCATGTTCTCAGTTGGACTGGAGAAGAAATGACTCCATCATTCCTCCGTCACTTACAGCCGCAGGAACACGTCTCACACGCTCATTAGAGCCCTTAATGTGACGCTTTAACACTCCGTCTCGTTCGACACCACATGATGCTCTCTTCTGGACAGGAATTAAGGAGAATCCTCAATGCATCACTGGCCATTTCTTTTCTTTTTTTGAGAGCTATTGAATATGAGGGATAAGAAAAGGAACTGCTTTTAGTCATTAGAGAAATTCTGAGCTCAGCAAAGGTTGAAAGGAAGCGACAGACAGGGAAAAGGGGAATGGAGAGAGCCTAGTCCGCCCGTCACTCTCCACTGAGATTAAAGCGTGAGATGAAGGGAAAGGTTATGACATAGTGCGCTGTCATCGCTCTGACATCTTCATATTTCTGCCCACCTGTGTGCCGAGTGGATCCGTGCTTTGCTTTCACTGAGAGGAAACAATACAGAGGAGATTGATTTGATCTGGTTCTGCTTCAGGATCAAGGTTTTACATTAGACGGACATCTATAGGCGTTATTTTATGATTAATGTGTATGATGTTTACATGCACGTTCTTACCCTGATTATGCTTAATAAGCCGAATATGCTTATCGGGGTAAAGTCATAAACGCATCAAGCATAGTCACAGCTAGATTTGTGCTGATTTCACCCAGCATGTAAACACATAAACCTGCTTTCTGACGGCTTATTGAAGTGCGTGTGTGTGATATGTGACAGGAACTAGAGATGCACCATTACAATTTTCTAGGCCGATTCCGATTTTTCATTGAGTTTGACCTGCCGATACCGATTTTATTTTTTTTAACCACTTTACAGCACACACAAATATTTATTTTCTATTTAAAAAAAAAGTTTTTTTTTTATAAAACACCATATACTTTTACCCAAACTGAATAATAACAACAAAATGGGTAAATTTTCTATAAATATTTTTGAGTCTTCATTTTTTTTTCTGACATAGCCTACTCCAGTTCTTGTTAAAACACACTAGACATGGACACTTTTTTGTCCATTAAAAGTGTGCTTTCACTGTAATTGAGCGTGATCAGCGCAGTAAGTAAAGACTCGGCGCTGAAACCGTGACGCTCCTGCTCGCGGTGTGAACGCACTCATTGATTAACATGCACGGCGGAAAAAAATACGCTCTGCTCACGCTTGCGGTGTGAAACGGCCGTGAATTCACCAGGTTTCCTACATGTGCGTGTGCAGGTGTGATGCTGATGTTGCGCGATGTTAATCATGCGGCGCCCGAGTGCATTTGACCGGCATAAAATCGGCATATAGAGACGGAGCGTATTTAGGCCACGCCCACACCGGGGGGGGAAACAATCCAACCGTCTCCATTGACTCTGCATTGTGAGAGTCTGCCTCCTTGTCATTTCTTGCTTCTAACTAAAGACAGAAAAATGCCTAAAAGCTGCTGTGTGACAAACTGTACAGCAAACAAGCTAAAAAATGTAAAGCTGATAAATAATCTATTATTTTCTCAAGCTGAGACACTTCAGATGCGCATTGTTCAACATCATGTTTTCAAATAGCTTGAAATATGATTAAAATCACTTTGAAAAGGAAAATACAGTTAAGTGCAACAAACGCAAGTCTGTAATATAAATTATATAATATTATAATGAAAACATTATAATTGTGTGGTTAGGACATGGCGTTTAATGATTAGACTTTTGTTTTGGTAATCAGGCTCTCAAAAATTATATAAAAAATGTACATTTATCGCTCAATATATTGGTTATCGGCTTTCAAATATAAATAATTATCGGTATCGGCCAAAATATGTATATCAGTGAATCCCTAGTTTTGACATCACTACTGGGAAAAAACCTGATTTATTAATGAAGTCTTGTAAATGCGGTTTACTTGCATTGTCAGGTTATTGATTCGCATGTAAACCCGAACAACAGGTTTGTTGTGAGTTATTAATGTGCATGTAAACATGATAAAAACAGTAACTGGAGAAACACGTAAAGCTCGTTTGATTGCACTGGGTGAGCAGACCGATGAGCAGATAAACACATTATAAGCCGAGGTTTGAGCCTGAGGAACTTCATTAGATCCGTCCCTTCAGCCGGAGGGAGATCTTACCCATCCTCTTTCATAATTCATGAAGCGCTCTTTAACGGCTGGTTAATTATGAATGAGGACAATCTGGGGCCATTTGGAGAGCAAAACGTGCCCGTCAGGCCCCATCTGCCACAAGAGTCCCTTTGATTCGCCACTTATACCGGACACTCGGTCCCACTCCGACCAGTTAAACAATCCAGCGCTGATGAGGGTCTCTCCTCCTCATAAGATGAGCATGAATTATTTAGGCGAGATTGCTTGAAGTGAGCGGGTCCGTCAGGAGATGAACTGAGCTTTTGAGTTATAAGTGGAGAGGGACGACCGGTGGGATCATATAATTGTGATATCGGTGTCGGGACAAACATAATGAAAGTCTTTCTAAGATGGGTCGTGATTGTGCTTTGTGTAACGGCAGAATGTTGTGAACTGGCTCGAGAATTAGGTTTTGTCCTATTAATGTTGGGTAAAATAATTTTTACAAATAAATTATTTTAATATAAATATTGTGATAGTGCATATACCATGTACCATACATATAGCATTATATAAAATAAAAAAATATATAGAGATACTTTTATTTAAAGTAGGCCTACATTTTTATAATTTATTATATATATATATATATACACACACAGGTGAAACTCGAAAAATTTGAGTATGGTGCAAAATTTAAACTTAAAACTCATCTTTTAAAACTTAAAGGTAGGGTTGGTAATCCTGTTCAGAAACATTTTTTTTTATACTGGGTGAAATGGTCCTTCCATTCTGATAGTAGTCAATACATTATGTGTTCAGAAAAAGGAATGGAACAAATCTGACCTCTGTAGCAGCTGTAGGACAGTAAAAACTCTGACCAATCACTGCCATTCGGTGCGAATGTAAAGAACCAATCAGATGCCTTCATGTCTCGTGCCCGAGCACCACTGCGTGCACAGCAGTGATGCGCGGGTCAATGTATAAACAACCCGCACCCGACCGACGTTTTCAACTAACCCGCCCGCAACTCGGACCGCAAAAAAAAGAAAGAAAATATTGTACCCGACCTGCGTTTTTTAAAGTAGCTAGTAAATGCTCGTCGTAGTCATGGGCCATAGACGGAGGAACTAGGGGTGCGCATTTTTCAGAATGCTGTATGATATAGCCTAGTGTTTTGTAATAAAGGCTTGATTTATTAATTTATTTCGTTTCATTTTCTTAACAATTAAGATGCTGCATGTGTTTATCCAGCCTAATTGACGTGTGTGTCTCTCCCCGGACTTTCCCAACAAAAATCCCGCCCCCTCTCAGCAAATACATAAAACTGACATTACTGAGCTATATGCGTTTAAAAGTAGCCTATTAAAATGGCACAATGGCATTGCTCAGTTCAACGCGTTGGGAAATCGGGCATTTTGTCCCGCGTCAGCTTTTATTCAAAAGTTAATAACGCGCTCAACATTCAAAAGGTAAATAAGGATTTCCCACTTTCATCTGCAGACTGAGCTCGTGCGTCATCCTCGCGCATTCAGCCAATAAAGTGTAGACCTATGTATTTCATAGAACATTGTGTCTAGTACTATATAAATTACAAAGGTAAACGACCCGACCGACCGCGACCCGAATATCATTAAAAATATTTTTGGATGACTCGTAACCGCGGGTAACCGCAGGCACCCGCTCATTTTGGATCAACCCGCGCATCACTGGTAGGTACATGCAGCTGACTCCAAATGTGGATGCGCGTTCATGTTTGTGGGGGGGCGTAGCTTTGGACGGAGCACTGACAGGAGGAGGCGGAGCTTAGAAGAGGAGCCACTTTCAAATCTGGCTAGCTCTCCAACATTACCTACTCTAGCTTTAAAAGCTGAAACTGATATATTATATAGACTCATTACATGCAAAGTGAGATATTTCAAGCCTTTATTTGTTATAATTTTGATGATTATGACTTACAGCTTATGAAAACCTTTTCACAATATTCTAATTTTGAATTTGGGGTTTTCATAAGCTGTAAGCCATAATCATCAAAATTATAACAAATAAAGGCTTGAAATATCTCACTTTGCATGTAATGAGTCTATATAATATATTAGTTTCACCTTTTAAGTTGAATTACTGAAATAAATGAACTTTTGCACAATATTCAATTTTTTCGAGTTTCACATGTAGATTTGTTTACACAGAACTACTAATGGAGGCTTAATTGAGAAAAATAAAATAAAATAATGCATTATTGTCATTTTATTTCCGGCCATGCATTATTGCATTATTTTGATCAAAATAAGAGATCTCAGATAAACTTCTGATGAGTTTTGTTAGTAGAGTTGCGACAGATATCATTTTTCTTTTGCAGACTGTTAAATGTCTTTCATTTGAATTGCTTATGCGAGTGTCAGTCTATCATTCTTCAGATGAAACTGTATTATGGATTCTGTGACTACTAGTGATCTGTCAGTGTGTGAATGTCTTCTTTAACTCTAATGTCCACTGTCCTTAGAGAAAGAGGTTCAAGAAGTGAAGGCCGCTCTTCAAAGCATGCTGTCACAGCTGACGGAGGAGGACGAGGATGAGGATCAGTTCAGTGATGTAGAAGAAGAACAGGGTGAAGATGAAGCAGAAGAGGAGCATTACTTCAGTGACAGCTGGGACATCTGAACACTCATGAACTATATTTATATTGTGTCCAGTGTCTCTGGTTTGTGAGTTTTATGTTGATGTTGTCCATATACTATTGTGTTGCACTGAGCTCTAGCACTTAAAGGGAATAGATCATCTCACAAATAAAGTTATCGGTGCATTTACTCGTCATTCCTAAAGCATTTATGACTCTAAGGTGCATTTTTAGTCCATTTAAGATCTTTTTTTTTTTTTCATGCAAATGACAAGTGAGTGAGTAAATGTTAACAAAATCTTTTCTTTTCTTTATTAGGACCACTAACCATGTGAATCTTGTATCCACAGTTGCCTTAAAATACAAAAAGTAACTCATGTCAGTGTTGCCAACCACTATTTTATTTTAATTCTAATGAGTTAGTGCTTAGTCATTTAATGTACTCTATTTGTCAGCCGTCTTGCTTCTGCATCCACAAAAATGCCTGATTTTGGAGCTTCCAGTTATTTTAGTATATTTAAAAAGCATGGTATCTTATTTATTTATTTAAATTGCTTTGATATATCATTATTATTAAAAATAAAATAAAAAACAACAACATATACATATACATGAAAATCTGTGTGGGACCAAATTTTTATATATAGATTTAAAGACCAACAGACACCAAAATCCGAAAGAGCAAAACGTAAACTTCCCAGTCAGGACTGAGTTTAAATGAAGCTTCCTCGACTCATTTCTGGCGTACGGCTGAACTCTGGCGAGTGTGTTCAGGGTCATGATGACAGAAGTATCTGGTGCTTTGAGCTGTTGAAGTGTGTGTAACGGCCCTGCTGATATTCTGTGTGAATCATGAGGGTCATGTAGCATCAAGACTATTTTATATTGTCTCGTTATTTAAAACAGAAGCAGGTGCTTTTTTTTTATTAGTATTTTTTGTAACTTAATTTCTCAAGTTTTTTAACAAAGTACTTTTCAGGTGTAAGCTGTTTTTGTCATTGTTGTGAAAATGTCATTTGTTTGTTTGTACTAATAACATGAATGTATGTTTGCACGTCTATCATCACTTTTTATTTTTTATTTTAAATACATTATATACCCTCTGCAAAAATGCTTTTGGATTTTTTATTATTATTTGCAAAATAGAACACCAGACCGCACAATTTGAAAACAAGTCATCTTGAAAATACATCTACCGCCTATTTGTGTAACATGTGTTTCTGACTAAAATGGCCGCCAGTTAGTGAGAAAATGAGGGCGGGACTTGATTTTATCCATGAGAAATGTATTGGACATTGAACATTTTTTGAAACATTTAAAATGGGGTTTAAACCAGGTAAATTTGAAAGTGATTATTTTTTGTACCTTTAATGGTAATTTTAAAAATTTGCTTTTTTGATTATTACCTTTCATACAGTGTGTAATGCATTTTTTTTTAAAACCTTTATTTATCCAGGTAAACTGTTTGAGAACATCTTCTCATTTACAAACATGACCTGGCTTTGAATGTAGAAGGTCTGCAAAGATCAAAGTGCATGAATTTATTGTCTCCTAAAATTGTCTGTTTTCTGTGCTGCAAATCCATTTTGCTGTACTTACTGTTAGTGCACTGTGAGGAAAAGCTCAAATTCAGATATATTCGACCAATCACAGCAGACTGAGCCGTCTGACCAATCAGAGCAGAGTAGCTCGCCATAAGGCGGGGTTTAGAGAGACTGAATCTCCGAACGAACTGTTTTCAGACTCTTTAAGAAAAGAGCTGATGTAAGTGTGTATATTATGAGAAAATTGGGATTATGGGATGTATGTAAACCTATAGTATGACTATAAAACCAAATTATGAACCTTTAAAATAGCATAATTTAAGAGTCGACTCCTTTTTGATTCATGAGTGTGAACACTGAACTACAGAATGTTGAATTGAAATGACAGGAAGAAGAATTCATAAATTGCAATTGAAAGAAATCAAGCAAAATCGTGTAAGTTCTGAACGATGCATAACTCTGTTTAACACTCCTGGCGTGTTAATTTTGATCAGATCACACTCGCATTGCTTCAGCTGGAAACTTATGGCGTTATATATGTGCCTCATTCCTGAGCGAGTAATTGTAAGTTTTGAGCACAGAGAACTATATTTTGCAAGCACATTGCATTATATTTTGAACAGAAATTAACAATTTGCACACAAAAAAATAGTTTGAGCAAAGAAAAAACGATTCCGTGCTCAATAAATGTATTTGCTATTATCCATATTAACGTGCAATAATAACCCCTCTCACGCAGTTTACTCAGGTGCTCTCTCTCAAACTTATTCTCTGCGCTCCTGTCAAGTCTCTCTCTCTCTCTCTCTCTCTCTCTCTCTCTCTCTCTCTCTCTCTCTCTCTCTCAATCTCTTAATTCTGTGCGCGCTCAACTCTAATGCAATTTTACATTTTTAGTTTAAAATGCAGATAAAATACACTGGCATCCATCGGTTGATAAAAAAAAAAACTGAACTTCAAGCAACATTTAATGTGATGTCTCAACCAATTATTTGAGTCGGGGGCGGGGCTACCCATTTGTTCGACCAATGGGAGATCAAGACTTTGGAAAATCAGTTTGAGCACATTTGCAATGGGCTTTATGCACAGCTGCATTACTTCCTGAACTTTAGCCAGCTCCTTTGTTTCCTGTCTGCCATTATTGGACAAACTGATTAATCCAGGTGTGCCTGACCAATAACAATAATCAGACACACCTGGATTAATCAGTTTGTCCAATAATGGCAGACAGGAAACAAAGGAGCTGGCTAAAGTTCAGGAAGTAGTGCAGCTGTGCACAAAGCCCATTCTGTGACTGTTATTTTATCATTATTTATATACTGTTATTTATTAATATTTTCTTATTTTGTTTGCATTTTTATTTTATTTCAAGTTTTTTATTTGAGTTTTAGTAATTTAGTACTACAACTTGTTGCAACATTTGTTTTAAGTAATTTTTGGTCTAATATTTAATATTAATTTCAGCTTTATTTCATTTAATAATAAAAAAAAAAAAAAAAAATTAGGTTTAGTTTTTTTATTAACAATAACCCTGTGGCTCATAAATGACACACTTCACCTTTAAAATTGGGAAGCAGAATATTTAGATTTTCTATTTGGAGTGAATTGAACTTTCTGAACAAACATTACATTTCTTGACAGGCCCTGGTTGTGACTCATCAAACATCTGAAGGAAAAACAACATTCAAATGTCCATTTAATTTGAAGAGAAAGTGTCCGAGGGCTTAATGAGCGTTCAGAAGATCTCAAACAGCCGTCAGTGGAAGTGTGAGATGAAAAGAGGACACGAGCGAGTGATGGACGAGAGAACAGTAATGCTTTCCCCTCATTCTTATTCCGTCATTCTGCCAGTGGAAATCACACTTAATTATGAGCACAATACCGGTGGGAGCAACACACACACACACACACACACACACACACACACACACACACACACACACACACACACACACACACACACACACACACACACACACACACACACACACACACACACACACACACTTTAGGCCTGGATGAGATGTGACAGGCTGTCTGCTAATGGCACAAAGCATCAGGACTTTCACTGTCATTGCTTCACCAAAATATGTTTTACCGTTTACCTCATTTTACTGTCATATCTCTGGGATCCTGTGGGTTTTTAAGGCTCATTATCGCTTTCTGTTAATAACACTGAATTATTTACCTCTCAGTGCCGCTGTTTCTATATCTATACATAGGCTATACATTACCATTCAGGAGTTTGACGTCTGTAAGGTTTTTCTGCTCACCAAGGCTGCATTTATGTGATCAAAAACAGAGAAAAAACAGTAATATTGTGAAATATTATTACAATTTAAAATAGCAGTTTTCAATGTGAATATACTGTAAAATGAATTTATTCCTGTGATCAAAAGCATAATTTGAGCATCATTACTCCAGATCCCTTCAGAAATCATTCTATTATGCTGATATTTACATTTGCAGACACTTTTATCCAAAGCGACTTACATTGCATTTCAAGTTACACATTTACATTTGTATCAGTTCTTGCTTTCCCTGGGAATCAAACCCATGACCTTGGCGTTGCAAGCGCCGACTCTCTACTGTTATACAGGAAAGCTGATATAATGCTCAAGAAACATTTATGATTATGATCAATGTTGAAAACAGTTGTGCTGCTTCATATTCTTATGGAAACTTTGATATATCATTTGTTTTCAGGAATATTTGATGAATAGAATAAAATAATCACCATTTATTTGAAATGTTTGCATTGTAAATGTTTCTTTTTACTTTTTTATGATGAATTGAATGTGTCCTTTCTAAATTAAAGTATTGATTTCTTTAATAAAAAAATTAAAATGAAATATTACTGGCACCAAACTTTTGAACAGTAGTGTATATTGCCATAATAGAACCTGTAACAATTATGAAACACAAATGAAGGGACAAAAAATGAATATATATATATATATATATATATATATATATATATATATATATATATATATATATATATATATCCCACTTTTCTGTTAGCACTTGATGGCACCCCTTTGAAAATAAATGAAACATTCCAATTGTGTCACACAGGAAGTGACATCGTTGGAACCCTTTCAAAATGGAGGGAAGGCAAGTAATAACTTATTTTATGCATATTTTTAGTTTAAATCACAAATTCAAACATTTTACAAAAACAAAAAAAACTATTTTATTTGACTAATATAAGCTCCCAAATGAGTTCGCCCCTGTTTTTAAGAGTTTCAATAGACTCAATTTCAGTAAATACACAGAAAGTGGAAGTATTTACAGATCTGAACCACGATTGAAATGTTTCCCAAATCAAACAGCAGGCTTGTCAATGATGCACATTTTCAGGTTTCAAATATAACATTTATGGCTAAATATTTTGTGCATTAATTGGGATTTTTGCTATTTAATGTATGCATCCTTTGCATTCATCAAACTGTATTATTTGAAGGCTTGATATTAAAGGCCTTTTGATGTTTTCAGTCCATTTGAAATGTTTTAAATCATAAAACCATGAGGTCAGTATCACATGTGTTTGGTCAGATCTGTGTAAATGACGTGTGTGTGACCGATGTTTGTCAGAAGATGTGATGCAGATGCTGTACATTCATAGGCACTGTTGTGTTGAGTTGTTACGGCTTAAAAACTGGTGACCTAATGTGTGTTATAATGCACTGTATGCTGTATTCTGTGAAATATGCATCAATAATCAATAATTCCTCCTCACATGCCCTCATCATGTTGCATGTTTAAGCAAGCGTCCAGTTCTGATCTCAGAGATAAATGGGTGACAGGCTTATATTATAATGTGTTATTTTGTTTTTATACGCCACTTTTATGTAAAAGTTCCTTAGTATTTGATTGGACTGCAAAAGTTGAGTTAGGAATAATATATTCAAAGAAGTCACAGTCAAATATGGCTATGCTGAGAAATAAATACTTCCACTGTACACTGCCTGCTATTTTTGAAATACTGTATAGTTCACTGCATACTAGTTTTTAAAAAGAAACAATTAAAAGTTTAATTATAAACTATATGCACACATGGGGACCTCTCTTGGGACTTTTGGAAGATTAACATTTACTTTCATCTCATGTGGTGAATTTGCTGTATTATAAAACAATTGTGAATATTGTAAAACTTTTTTTTTTTTTTTTTTCAATAATTATTTTGTATATATTTGCGGACTGAGGCAATCCGGATGCTTTTTTTGTGTGTGTGTCTTTGTTGTGCCGACTGTTTTATGTTTTTGTGTTTGTTCATATATCTTCAAAAAGGTTCATAAAAAATAATATAATAATAATTATAAACTATATGCATGAGATACTGTATCCTACAATGCAATTCACTCTTAGAAGAAAAGGTTCTATGTAGAAGTGTTACATTTCATAATGTTACATTGTAGGATACCGTATCTCATGCAGTGTGCGTTGTTGTATACTGCACATTTTGGCAAATGTAGTTGATCTGAGTTTTCATTCATTCATAATTTCATTATCATATGCATACTGGTTTCTTTAAAAAAAAGTGTATAGCTAGTACGGTTTGAAACCGATGCAGTAGTTTGTGAGAGAATCATAATCCTGCTGTCATGATTCAGACACTCAGTCGCTCACTCAGTTTTATCTCTAAACAGCCTTCAGCTCACCTTGGGTTTGCTCTGAAATCTCACGACAGCGCCGGATCACACGCACCGGAGGAGGCCGGTCGATGGCTGATGGATGAGGACGCTGACCTTTGACAGCTCAGATGTGAGAGCCGCAGGAGAATAAACCACAGGGGGCTTCTCACGTCACCATCTCACGCTGAGCATCGTGTGTGTTCTGATGAGAATCCACAAGGCCTTTTGTCTCTGGAGGTGAGATGATTAAATGAAGAGTGTTTTAAGTAATATGTGATCCTGGTACACAAAACCAGTCACATGGGTACATTTTTTGAAATTGAGATGCATACATCATCCGAAAGCTTTCCATTGATGTGTGGTTTGTTAGGATAGGACAATATTTGGTCGAGACACAACTATTGAAAATCTGGAATCTGAGGGAGCAAAATCTGCAAAGTTGTGCAGCTTTGATCACAGGAATAAATTACATTTTAAAATGTGCTCAAACAGAAAACAATTATTTAAATTGCAATAATATTTAAAAATATTAAAAAAAAATTACTGTATTTTTAATCAAATAAATGCAGCCTTGCTGAGCAAAATAGACTTCTTTCAAAAACATAAAAAATCTTGCCGATCCCAAACTTTTGAGCATTTGCAAACCTTTATGTTGCATGGTACTCTTCAAAACTGACTACGGTAGCATTTCTAAAGAGCAAAGTGAAAAAGTGAATTTTTTCAGCAAGTGGGCTGTGCCTTCTCATCTCTGATTGGTGCTTTGGTGCGCACCAAACAGGCGAGGAGGTCTCGGTATACGCTTTCCAACACTGTAAAAAATGTGGCTGCGATTAGTTATAACAACTTTCAATTTGTTGAGATAACTTAAATATCCAACTAAAGTTAACTAAACTTAATATTTTAAGTCAAGCATGAACACATACTTTTTAAAGTTGAAACAATGTTGGATTTTAAGTTGTGATAAATAATCGCAGCAATTTTTTTACTGTGAATGAACTCTGGAGCGGTTCATTTGTGGTGGAAACGTGATCCGACCTCGAACAGACCCAACTGCCAAATAACTGCGCATTTTAGTAGTCTGTGCACTATGTCACTGTTTAGCAACATTAATGCACTTATGGTGTGCATTGTTAAGCCTCCTCCTCGCCACGTGCAGTGCATAAAACATTATTTTCAAGCCGCATCCTCGCTTCATTCTCAAATGTTATTGTTTGCCTAAAGTGGTATAGACAATCTATATAATAAACTTTGACCAGGAATGCAATCAGCCCGCGCAGTCGTCTCTCCATAGTAAAAAGTGTCGTGTTGTCTGTCGGATTTTCCTCTTTGTTAACTTCCGTCAGTTCTGTTGGAATTAATTCTGTTAATTCTGACAATCGAAGTGCAGTTATGAAAATACGTTCAAGACACATCTGGCCAACGAGTGATGTGGATGTTGTCACGTGACTGCATTTTGGTTCGTTTCATCAACTCATCAACTGATTCGGACCAGAGCAATTAGTGTACGGCTGTAAACGATTAATCGCGATTAATCGAATCCAAAATAAAAGTTTGTGTTTACATAATATATGTGTGTGTACTGTGTATAATTATTTTGAATATATAAATACACACACATGCATGTATATATTTGAGAAATATTTGCATTTATATACTGCATATTTATTTTTATATGATTTATATTATATATAAATATAACTATTTTATATATAAATAACAAATTTTTCTTAAATATATACATGCATGTGTGTGTATTTATATATATACAAAATAATTATACACAATACACACATATATTATGTAAACACAAACTTTTATTTTGGATTCGATTAATCGCGATTAATCGTTTACAGCCCTAAATCAGTGTGGTGTGAAAAGGAACCAAAACGCCTGAAAAATGCTACAAAGTATAATTTTTCTCCCTTGGTCCGGACCAAATGAACCGAACTACAGATGTGAAAGCAGCCTTAGGTTAGTATTTATCCATTTGTCTCATTCTTGAAGATGATATGTTTTGCTCATTGTTAGCAAATGATGAGAATAATTAACTGTGCTGTTTTACATCCTAGATCAACACCACCCAACCTCTCCATCTGCTGAAGTCCATCCACTGGATCCTGCACCTCAGCTGGACGTCTGGACCCTGTACCGTGACCCTCATCATTAAAGCTGATGTGTTGAGGACACGCTGACCTTCAGCTATTTTCCAGCTCACAGGTCCATAACCGCAGTCAGGAGGGAGTGAAATCACAGGCTCCGCTTTAAGAGCTTTAAAGTGCCGGGCAGATGTTCACAGGCGCGCCGGGAGAAAAGGAGAAAATCTCTCTGTGCAAACACTCTCGGGGACGATAAGTGGGACTGGCAGGCCTGGTCAACACCAGAGGGGCTCGAGTTGACTCTTGGCTCTTGTGAATCTTGAGTCGCTGAAGCGTTGCGGCGTTAATCTTTTTTGCATGATGTGATAATGAATCTATCGCTCACAGGCAAAGGCTTTTAAATGCAGCAGGTTGCCATAAGAAAACACACGCAATATACACCATCCAGAACAATATTTAGGCTAGTTTGTGTTCACAAAATTATGTTTCAACTATAATAATCTTTCCAATTCTCACCTTTATCATATTTAGAATATGGTGCTAAAGTTCATTTATTTCAGTAATTCAACTTAAAAGGTAAAACTAATATATTATATAGACTCATTACATGCAAAGTGAGATATTTCAAGCCTTTATTTGTTATAATTTTGATGATTATGGCTTACAGATTATGAAAACCCCAAATTCAAAATTAGAATATTGTGAAAAGGTTTTCATAAGCTGTAACCCAATATCAATATCAATATCATCAAAATTACAACAAATAAAGGCTTGAAATATCTCACTTTGCATGTAATGAGTCTATATAATATATTAGTTTCACCTTTTAAGTTGAATTACTGAAATAAATGAACTTTTGCACGATATTATACTTTTTCCAGTTTCACCTGTAGAAGGAATAAAACTATTTTTGCACCAGTTTAGCTGGGTACCACAGGGGTCTATTCTGGGCCCGATCTTGTTTTCTTTGTAAATGGTGCCCCTAGGGTAAATTTTTCATGAGCATGGACTCTCTTTTCACTTTTACGCAGATGATATGCAGGTGTATTTCCCTCTGCAGAAGCACAACAGGAAGCAAGTAGAGTTTTTGTTGCATCGCTAATTTGGCTCCTCAGTATTTGAAGGAATTGATTTAGAAATATGAGCCGAAAAGGTCTTTAAGGTCAGCTGACCAGATGGCCTTAACAATTCCTAGGTCCAAACAGAAAACGGGTAGCCTGGTTGACACCAGACCCTTCTCAGTTGTAAGGTTCATTCACTGCCCATTTCCAAAGGGACGTCACCAACGGACGTCGCTCAAACGCCTCTGGGTGTAATTCCTCATGTAAAGCCCGACTCAACGTTTGTTATTGGTGCCTCGATTTGGAAAAATTGGAAATGGGCTTGAATGGGCTCTTGGCCAGACAGACTTGCAGAGCAAATCTCAAATTTGCCGGAAGTTCGTCAGGGTTTTCCCAGACTAGAAAACGAGTGGAGATAGAGCATTTGCTCCTTAACTGTGGAATGATTTTCCTCTTTCTCTGATTGAAGTTTTTTTAAGGGCAAGTTAAAGGAATATTTCCTCGCATTCGCACATGATGAGGCAGGGTAATCATAACTGGCTGTGTATTGCACATGAGGGGTTTCATTTATTTATTTTATGTTATTTGTAGGTTTTTATTTCTGTCGTTAATAGTTGGAATTGTATGTGGTTTGTAAAATTGTACAGCACTTTGGTCAACGGACTGTTGTTTAAAATACTGCTTAATAAATAAACAATACAATTTGTGTTTCAGCATTCAGACCTGTCAACTTCTGGCTTTGGGGCGGGACTATCTGTTTGGCTGACCAATGACAGGCGAGTTCATTATTTCTGCACTTCACCTTTAAATAATGAGCCATTGTTGTTTTTTCACATTATAGTAATGAGAATGTTTGTTTTGGGATTTTTTTTTTTTTTTTTTGCATTATGGTGTTTGATGGGTAAAATGCTTAATTGCATTAAATGCAAAATGTCACAATGCACAAAATCTTAATAAGATTCTTTAAGCATAATATTTTGCTGTGAAATGATGTGGAAAGGACCGGTTTGCGTGAGATTCCACCCAAGAAAATGTGTAGGATAGACAGTGAGAGACGGCGCACTGTGACCACATCACAGCCAGACAGATCATAGCTGGAGGAAAGATGAGAGAGAGACAGTGAAGAAGGGTTGGGAAAACCACAGATGGTGATTCATACCTGCAGGGGTGGAACCTAAAACTGAAGGAGGAGATGATGCTGAAACTGCTGCATCAGAAACCAGGGACAGTCGTCTGCAATTCTATCGTCCATTGTGTAGAGGAGGCGCCGGCGGTGGTGTACTTACAGTGTGTATTTAGCTGTTCGAAACTATCACCTTTTTGCCCTTTAACAAGGCACTCAATGCACTGTAAACGCTCACAACACGTTTCGTTCCATTGACTTGCATTCAATTTTCTGCATTCCAAAGTTCAAGTTTGGTGAACTCTGACCTGTAAATTCGAACCATGTGAAGACGTGTGGATCAATAGAATCACAACGTGACGTCTTTTTGCAGTAGAGATTTTATATTTTTACATTTTGGATTTATTATTATTTGTTATATGTTAAATATATGTTTATAAAAAATATGTTGCAGAATGTGACGAATGCAGCATGAATAGTGTGACGGTGGTTTGAGGTATACTTGAAATTATGACTTAAAGGTTGTGTAGGTAAGAATTGTCTAAAGAACTTTTTTTCAAATTGGCTTAAACTGTCTTTATATACCAATACATAATTAAAATGTAAGTACTTTGAAAAAGAGAGTATAAAAATTGAGTGACTATAGTGTATTTAATCTTCAAAAAACACAGCTTATTAATTCCATTCGGGACGAAACAAGTGATTGGCTTGCGCGACTGTCACTCTCCGTCGCCATGACTACCGCCGCTATTACTGGCTCCACCCACGTGCGCGCAGTCGCGCACCCGTTTTTAGGTGGGAGTGAATGTAATTAATGAGCTGTGTTTATTAAAGATTAAATACACTAGAGTCACTCAGTTTTTTATACTCTCTATTTCAGAGTACTTGCATTTTAATTATGTATTGGTATATAAAGACAGTTTAAACAAATTTGAATAAAAGTTATTTTAGACAATTCTGACCTACCCTACCTTTAAGTGAAAGTCATAATTTTGACTTTTTATCTCATGACTTGGTGCATTTCATAGTGTCATATTTTTAGAACTACAGCCATTCTAAGCACATTTCCTTCTCAATTCTCATTGCTGTGATGTGCCGTAGTGATGGGAAGTTCGGACCATTTTACTAACTTGATCTCGTTTATCAAAATGAACGAAATTTTTTGTAATTTCGTTCATTCATGTGTTGTTAAATGTTATACTTTTAACAGCCAAATTCCCCCAACACATCCACCTACATTGCGCAATCTTGATCATATTATGAATTAAGAAATAATTTTAATGCAGTCAAAAATAATTTACAGTGAACATAATTACTTTACCTTCCGTCTTTCGTTCATTTGTCACGTGACAGACGCAATGAATGGATCGTTCATGAATGTACCAATCACTAATGTGCCCAGATCTTTTGTTTCAGATTTGTTAATGTTAATGTTGGTCAAGGTTATTCACAATCTGTCTTGTTGTATAGCGGTGTACCACAGGGGTCTATTCTGGGCCCGATCTTGTTTTCTTTGTAAATGATGCCCCTAGGGTAAATTTTCCATATGCATTGAATCTCTTTTCACTTCAAAAGTATCCAAATCCATGGATGTCAAACTTTGAATATCTGAATGAAGATCAAACTGATGAATTTTTGTTCGTGTATCATGACCATTGGCGTGTTCGTAGAAATTGCACATACTCAAAGAATAGTTAGACTGTGGTTTGATGTATACTATGGCATAAAAATTATGAGATAAAAAGTTGATATCATGACTTAGCCTTAGTTAAAGTGTTTGAAAATGTTGACTTTTTATCACATGGACTTAGTGTCATCAATTTGAAATTTTAATGTGAACTTTTTTAATCATAATTTCGACTACCGCTGGTACTTTTTCATGACAAATGATGTACCAAAAAAAAAAGGAAATGTTTTCCTTTGCGTTTTGTAAAAGTGTTGCATACAACATTGTCAAAACAATCCCCGTTAACATGGATCAGCGACAACGACTAAAAACGCTGTATTCTGCTTCCAGGTCAGTAGATGGCGATGCCACTTTGTAAAGAAACACTGTGCGCCTGTAGACGTCTGGAATCGGTTTCAAAAACTTTAAAACCTATTTTAAACCCTCAAAACGCTATTGTCGTGTAAATGAACGGCCAAGATTTAGGAACAGTTTTTACCCAACAGCTATTTTTGAACTGAATTCTGCTTTTATTCTCCCACAGCTGCCTTAATTTAATTAATTTATATGGACATGTATGACATTGCTTAAACAACATGCACAAGTAATTTTAAGCTATTTTTATTATTTTTATTATTGGATAACATGAAAACGGTTTTCTATGAGAGATGTCAAATTTCGTTGTATACAATGCAATGACAATAAAGGTAAAATTAACTAACTAAACTAAAACACATAATAGTTTTACATTTTTTAGTTGAAAACAGTCTTATGTAAACGTCCCCTAAGTGTGTCATAATTTCGATTTACAAAAGCATTAATTTTTTTCCCTTATGGGGTGGAAATGGGCTTTCATACTCGTGCGCTATTGTTCACGGACTGTACTGATGGCAAAAATACTTTTCAGGTATGAATTACTTTGGATAAAGTTTTTTTTTTAAACAGTTGTGTTAACTGACCCTTAATCCACTCACCTCGTCACTCTCATGATATTAAGAAACTTGTTTTCACATCTTCTAACTGGTTGTCTGTGCTGCGTCGCATAATGTCTTGTGGCCTTGATGTGCAGCAACAAATATGTTCCCATTTATTCATTTTTGTTCAGTTAATAACCTGCCGGAGTTCATTATTGTCCTCAACAGCTCAGTCTAACATACTTCACTATAGGGACCGCCGTAATGGCTGATTAAGTCTTAAACACATAATGACTCCGTACTTCACTCATCTGGGCTCCTCATCTAGTTTTCTCCAGTTTCCCGTTGGAAATTATTAAAATGCTTATCTAGATCTATTCAAATCATGTTGTTATAAAACTCTAGATATCAGCTGGCGTTGCTTTACATATTTTGCAGTTTTATTCAAATCCTATAAAGACAAAAGCATACACTATAAATACATTTAAAGTATGGTTTAAGCCGCACTTTCCAAAGGTTATATAGAGGCTGCATCTATTAAATCATTAATCTGCAACTCATGACCTTAATCTGGCATGTTAACCCTGTTTTAACCTCTTCTTGACTGGTTTCTGTGTCCCAGTCTTATGCGTTCACTCATGCGGCTCAAGTTTTTTTGCAGAATGGAGTAAAATATATTAAATTATTATGATTTTGATGGTTACATTAGTGCTCTTATGGAAGTACACAGTGTCAAAAGATGAGCATACACACATTTTCAAAAGTATGGCATCAAGATGTAAATATTATACTTCATGTGTGATAAAGTTGCTCACTAACCTTGTCTGTATTAAGTTATATCCAATTTTTCAACTTCTGCTCATGGCATGTATATGTATGCTGGTAATTTTTTTATATAACACAATGTATACAACTATTAAACAACAATGTTGTTAAACACAATGTGCATTAGTGCATGCTGTAATGTGATATTGTAACAGAAGGTTGATAATTGCTTGCTCTTTATGCAAAATGAAGAGTGCATGCTTGTGAACTGAACACCGTAACCCCCCCCCCCCCCCCCCCCCCTCTCTCTCTCTCTGTTTCTCTCATGAGTGAGAATACATTTGGTTTGTTCTTTAAAGGCTCTGAAGACAATGGGATGTGAGGCTGTCACTGAATGACACATGAGGTAATCCGTGCTTTAGTTTGCTCTAATAGTGTTGACAGCGTCCCCATAGGCCAGTCTGTGCATCAGTGTTGAGATGCTGCTCGTGGCGATAGATGCTGGATGAATCTGAAGTGTCTGTTCGCTTTTTCTCTGACCTGCTTTTGTAGAAATGAGATGAAATCTGCTGATGCATCTCTGCTGTCTCATGACTGTGGGCTTTTAGAGACACCGCTGGTCACAGCAGAAAGATCCAATCTCAGAAATAATTGATTTTTATAATATTGCAAAATGCACGTACAGTATATGTGTAGTAATATTATAGTATTTGTGCATTAGTAATACTATAGATCTTATAGTATATGTGCATTAGTAATACTGATCATTTTAGGAGGGAAAGGAAAAAAAATATTTTGCATAAAAAAGTTGATTTTAGACTATTTCAAGACTATTTACATTTTTTTTGTATTGAAATAAGAAAAAAAATGTACTTACATTTTATATAAAAAACTTTTGATTCGATTTTTAGGTCAATTGTATGACGTCCCCCCATTAAAATATTCATTATTATAATTTATTTTAGTAAAAAATTGCTAAATTATGGTGAATTTTAATTCAAACCTGCATAATTTGAACAAAAATACCATGATGTGTAAATACTTGTAGTTTTTTTAAATTGTATTCATGAGAATGCGTGTGAAATGGGCCTTATTGTCATGAAAATAATGGCAGAATGAACCTAAATATATTGCATGTTTTTCTTTTTGCAATATATATATTAGTTAAACGTATGTCTTTTGATATTGGTGGGATATTCGACTTGGACTGTTTTGCAGTTCTCATGAGATTCACCCTGATGTGACACTTGAAATGAGTGAGCAGAGATAACAGCCAATCTCAGGGTCATTCTCGTGTAAGAATAGTTTCCTGCTGTCAGAGGAAGTTAACTGAAGTCTATTCCTTACAAGAGACTGCCAGGTCAAAGGTCAACAGGCTCAATCTGTCCCAGTGATTGAGACTGGAAGCAGATCTTTGTGAAGATCCTCACACAGACGCTTCATTCTGCTGTCAGGCAGTGTGTCCACCAAAGCGAGCGCTTGAGAGCGTTTTGGCAGTTGAGACACTTTGCTTGTTATGATACGGAATATCCGTGAAAATGTTACTAGCATCTCACTCATTACACACATATTTTGTTTCTGTGTTGATTCTATATTAAAATATCGATACAATGAATGTAACGCATTTTTTCTGGCTCATGTTTTAAATTATTTTGTTCCGTTATTATGCTTTGTTGTTGTCATCTGTTGACATTACAAGCAGAATGTGGCGGTTGGTCAGTGTGGTATTAGTCCCGCCCCTCCTCCACTGTGATTGGACGGTTGGGTAAAAAGTGACAGTGATGAGCGCTGCGTTTTACCCAAAGTTGAACATTCTTCGACTCTCGGCGACCTGTAAAGCAGCACGTTATACGCTCATGGCGTTTTAAAAACGTGGCGCTCCCATTGAAAACAATTGAAAAAACACGCCAGCCGCGTGAAAAAACGCTTTGGTGGACACACGGCCTTACTGTCATGATTCTGTGCATGTTACGGTCTCATAATCGCTGTGTTTTACAGTGGCTTTCACTTCATGTGGACAGGTGTAATCAAACATATTCCCAACAACAATTCTGATTGGCTGTCAGTGTTTTTATCATCATCAGCGTCCAGCGATATCGTTCCTCTTTATCGTTTTAGTTTTAGTGTGGACTACACTGTTCTTATACTGCACAATCAGAACGATTAAAACTTTATCGTTACAGTTATTGCGTTAATGGACTTCTTTTTTAAATCTGTTTTTCTCACATCTTTCTGGAATTGAGTTTAACCTGCTGTGACGTCACGTTTCCCCTTCGTACACAAGAACCGCGCTCTTATATCTGTGTAAATATAATGTGTATAAAGCGTAGCGTCAGTTCTGGCGGGTCACGTTAGTTAAGCTCGCATCAGTGACTCTCAGCTGATCCACATCTACCTATAGGAATATGCCACCGATCACCGTATACATATATAACTCCTTCAGTATTATCAGCAGCGATCGCGTTTCTCAGGAGTGGATTACCCTCCTCCCTCCCCAGCTCCTCCTGTCTCCGGTCAGGATTTGGCGTTCTGATTCCCCTTGAATCAGAATAAATTCTCGAATTATGTTGTACTTTAAAATCTTGAATTAAATGTATTTGCATACATTCATGTTGGTTCTGTTGTGTTTCCCAAAGGGGGGTTATTGCTGCTCTTATCCATGCTAGGTTGACTGGATGCGAACAAACTGTATGCTAATTGTCAATCATATTTGACGATAGTGGTCCTGACAGAAGTATATGTATGCGGTGTGTGTCAGGAGCGATTACGGGTCGGACTGAGGGAGTCGTTCATGAGAGCGCTGGCATCCTAACGGGGAAATCAGGTGCTGTGGGACAGATGTCTTATTACTGCTGCTCGGCAGGACACACACACACACACACACACACTTGAATGCTTTTATTTGGATCTGAAAGACATTACAAAAGAAAACAAGATCCAAATACTCTGGGAAGGGTCTTTGACAGATCTACAGTTCACGGCTCACATACTTGTACAGGTCCATTTATAATTCTCAACACATTAAGGATAAACAAAACATCTCCGTCTCCATATCTGCATGCTCCCTATGGTGGCTGAAACAGAGTAACACAGTCTCACCCCAAAACGTCACATACTGACGGGTCTTGACCATACGGCAACATACGACGAAAAGGGTACCCTTTAACGTCCATGTGTGACGATTCGGGTTATGGGTAGGTTTAGGTATGCGTTAGGGTACCGCTAGAAGGCGCTGCTGGTGCGCTTATGTCTGCGTCTCATATTGACGTTATAGGGGAACCCTTTTCGTCGTATGTTGACGTATGGTCAAGACCCGTCAGTATGTGACGTTTTGGGGTGAGACCGGGCTGAACAAAGCAGAATTTTGCAAGCCTTTTTGCCTTCTTTTTTTGCAGCCCCTCCGAACTGCATCCCCCTGATCACATTCTTATGGACATGGCCTAAACTTCCAAATACCAGAATGATTAATTTACAGTTATATCCAAGTTGGTGAATGAGATCTACCAGTGGTTGATATTTCAATAGTTTGGAATAGTAGCAAGTATCCATATACAGGTCAAAACTGCAGCCCACCTCAAACACACACACAGATCTCATAACCTCATTTACAAATACAATGTCAGGAGTATTTGGGATATTTTTAAAGTAATCACTGTCAGATGCGTTATGATGAAACCAGTAATTGTACAGTGCTATGCTTGTAAATCTTACTATCATGTCCACAGATTGCCTTTAGCAAGTCCTTTGCAACCAGATCAACCAAACGGTCATGTCTGGCCACATACAGTCCTTTATAATTGTAGCATCCGTTTAGTATGTGAGCAACCGTTTCATTTTCCTGCTGAGTTGGGTGTAGTATACAGTAGGGTTCATGCTTTGATGGATACCATGTTGCCAAATTGTACTTCGTTGGAAGACACTGTAATCTTGCTTTAATCATGAATATTAGAATATCGTCTGAGATTGAAGGGTTTGTCAGGACAGAGTGAGACACTGAATGGTCGGCAAACTGAAGTAATGCAAGTTTTCCTTGTAATCTGAGACCCGTCCAGTGGTGTCCGTTTTGAGTCTGTCTAAGGTGAAGAATCGAAGCTCTTGCGTGTTTAATCAGTAGCTGGTGAGGTGTACTGTCTTGTCTTTATTAAGGACCGCCAGGGTGGAGACCAGCGGATCGGACACACGCACACACACTGAGGCTCGAGCCTCGGATTCGCTGCGAGTAAAGGAATTACTTCCCATCGATCATTGGCCGTCTGCATGAGACACTCCGCAGGGAATGACATCATCTTCAAAAAGCGCGAGGAGGTTTGTGTTTGTTTCTGGATGATTTCTGCTCGTCATTAACAGCAGAATCATGTGCTGAGAGGTTTAGGAAACATCTGCTAATGTGTGAGACAAACTGAAGGGAAATTCACGCTGGATTCCCTCATTTCCCCTCATCTTTTATACACCTTCCGTCCACAGGGTTTCTCTGTGGGTACTTTGGCAAAACAAAAACCAAAAGGATTATTAATTATGAATGCTAATTCATAATCGGCCTCTAGAATGAGTCGTTTATGCAGTTTAGTTTCTATCTACTTTTTATGCCCTTTATTTATTTATGGTTTACTCATCTAGTAGGCCTATTTTATTGTTTTATTTATTTTTCAATTTAAAAATGATTTTAAATTGTTCTTTAAAGGGGTCATGACATAAGAAATCAAAATTGTCTTGATCCATTGACATATAAGAGGTCTTTGTACCATTAAAACATCCTGCAAGTTTCATAGCTTAAAACGTCCTTCTCATGTTAAACAAAGCATTTATTTAATCAAGCTCCAAAAATGGCTCGTTTGGATATTGTGGAATCTGTGACGTCACACGGGCAAATACATTTGCATATGACTTCCCCCAGAGCAAGACATCCACGAATAGTTATACCAAAGTCCCTTTAAGACGTGTCATTTCACTCGGCGTTGGCGGCCATCTTTGAAATGTCTCTCGGGCGTGCAAGTGCAAAGTGCTCTCTTTGAATGGGGACACATAAAATTCTCCAAAACTGGCTTACGAGTAAATTTCATATTTGAAATCACCAATGTAATCTGACAACAACTGTCTCATAATTTTTTTTCTAAATGCTGAAATCATGAAAGAAAATGAAATTTTTCAGGGTGGATAAAGCTAATGCGCGTGTGACAGTTTCTAACGGCAGCTGCAGTGACGCGATGACTTTACCAATCGCCGATTGGCTCTTATTTAGAAGGCGGGACTTATTCCGCCATATTGAGCGTTGCACTTTTCCCCATTCAAAATAATCACTGACGCTGTCTACACTGATACAGTATACAGATGTGTTCAGATTATGTGCAGCATACAGATGTGTGTTCAGTTTCTGACGTACTTCACACACATGAGTCTGTTGACAACAGCACAAATGGAAGAGTAAAGGGAAGTTCGCTTTGACGTGTCCAGTTTAAACAACTGGTTTGTGCTCTGTCCAGATTTCAGAAAGATCCCAGTGTCGGAAACAAGTGAACGGTTTATTTTAATGGCGTCCCGGATCGAGTCTGAGGATCATATGTTTGTCCGGAGCATTTTGTTTTGTGAACGAGGCAGTGTAAAGGAGAGTTCGTGAAGAAACTTTTGTTGACCGATGAAGCAGCGGTATCACAAACCCCGAGTAAATTAATGCTTTGTCTGTAAATTACGTTTTTTTCTGCAAATATAACAACCAAACTGATTATTGAGTTTCATTCAGACCCATTTTTCTTCCTGAAATGGCGTTTCCCGTTGCTCCTCATTAGCAGTGAGGTTTCTCGGTTTCTCTCTCTCTTTCTTTCTCTCTCTCTCTCTCTCTCTCTCTCTCTCTCTCTCTCCTCTCTCTCTCTCTCTCTCTCTCTCTCTCTCTCTCTCTCTCTCTCTCTCTCTCTCTCTCACTCACACTCACACACACACACACACACACACACACACACACACACACACACACACGGACGGATGGTGGCACATGACAGAGTATCCTGACACACTCGACGCCTGATTGATATCTCCATCCCCAGCACTGATGTTTTCAGGTGAACATGAGATGGGAAATGGTACAAAGTGCCCTGATTCTGCTGTCGGTCTCAAAGTTTCTTACTCCGGCTGATTTACATATCCATAAAGTTCACTTTAGTTATTTTAACCTCAAAGACTCTTAAAGTGACAGTTCACCCAAAGATCACACTCACCCTCTAAAGATGAAATGTGTTTTGCAGAAATTCACGCAGCTCTTTACCAGTCATTTGTGTGATTGGACTTTTGTCTAAAAATAATATAGTTACCGAGACTTTGTTATTGTGATGTCGTCCAATGCAATTGTTCATCATCTCAAATATCCGAAGGTTGTTGATTTGCTATGTTGGTAATAGAGGGAATGCATTGACGTCACTTTCCCGCCAAACACGCCGGACTGAGCGGCAGAAGAGCTGCGGTGTGACATGATTTAATAGAGGAAACTGCGAAAACGTGAGTTAAAACAAACGATTATCAGATTAAACTAAAGCTTGGACTCGATATAGTGTTTCTTACAACTTACCAAAGATCCAGTGATCCGTGGATATTACCATGCAGCAGAAATCATGTTTCCTGACATTTATATGAGCCGGATTCAAACGCCGGGGAAATACATAAAGCCAATTATGAACGCTTTATATAAATATAATCTAGGTCTAAATCTGGGTGATCACTTATATCAATGTTATATATCATCACATCGTCCAGCCCTAAACCTTGTATAGTTTTTTTTGTCAGCGTTTTTTTAAAAACATCCAATTATGCAGAATATACAATGGTAAATATTTAATTGATGAGTTGTCAATACAATATATGACAATGCAATGTAGGATATGATTTTACCCCTAAATTCAGCATATTGACACTAAATAATAACTGCAAATCCCCCTTTCTCTGCCTGGATCCAGTGTTTCTGTGATTTACAGCGATCATTCACTTCTCTGTTCTGTAGATTTCGGCAGTCTGTAAAAATATACCTCAGATTTCCTGTCAAATCTATTAATACAGTCAATCTCAAAGCTCTCTCCCGGTTTAGATGTGTTTTTCGTGGCATTCACGCTGAAAACCAATGCTGTCGCTCAGTGTTTCTGCCACTCAGTGTGTGTGACCGCAGTCACTCCGGCCGACGGTGATGTCACACGCACACACACAAAGTATAGGCCTACACATATCCACTGAGATATGAAATAAAACAAGAATAGATAGTGACCGCTGACAAAGGTCAGGCTGGTTTTGGTGCTCCTGTACACACGAACGTTAAACTGTTATCAACCCCTCCAGACAAATACAGTTCATTTGAGGTGACTCGCGTAAACGGGAATTGATGGCCTTTTCTAAAGTGATCCAGTCACATAGAGATATACGAGGTCATTTTATAACCGTGGGTTCCTGTTGTTGAACAGTGTTATGAATGTCCTTCTATTGTACATGAACAATAGTGGACATAATACAGTGATATGGTCTATTGTATTATAAAGCTTGAGCCGGTGATATATTACACACTGCATGGCTTCAGGAAAAGAATATAATCTTGATGTTAGAAATCATGTTCAGGTCGATTTACACACACACGCACACACACACACACACGCATGCATGCACGCACACACACATATTACACACAAATATATATAGCAAGATGATAATGGGCCTACAGGGTATGTGCTTTATTGTCATGAAAATTGTCACAATACAAACCATATGAGTGGTCATACAAATAAGCTTTCTTTTGTTTTTTTTGTAGTGAAATATCACTGGGACATGTTCTTGTTTGTGAGATTCACAAAGCACTTTCAGCAGAGCTAAATATATCTTTCAGTTTCTGTTATAATTTCAATGCACATGCATTGTCCTGCCATATAATGCCACATGGACCAGTGTGTCCCACATGTCAGTGTGAGCAGTATGTACAGTACGCACTACATTCAGCATCGGGCTCCTGTCTTCAGGCGATACACTTCTCTGAGCCGATGACCTGCATGGTGAGCTGGGAAAAGCCAGTCGGTTCCCTTTTGACCTTTTGTTTCCCTGACTATCTCTCTGAGATAACTGTTTAACATACTATATTTCATTTAATAAAGCTGCACTTTAGAATTGTATGTTTTGACATCTAAGTATTTCGATGTTTTGACTTTTTCCAGGGTTAAAGGGGAACCTACATTTGTGAGTGAGTTAGACTGAATATATATGCGCCCTAGACACATGTGGCCCGGAGGGAAAGTGTGTGTGTGTTTATCTGCCTCTCTGTGCTTGTGTTTTGAGCTTGAATTATGTGCAAACTGATGTATTATATTTTGCCAACCTACACTGTAAGAAAAAAAAAGTTCCTGCCTTAAATTAAGTACAATCAACTTGGATATGTAAGTCAATTCAACTTAAATTACATTAAACTGACTTTAAAAAATGAGTTGAATCTTGTATAACTTATACAAAAGGTAGAACATTTCTTAAAGGATAATTCCGGTATTTAACACCTTGAGTCTATATTGTAGTTTGTTTTGGATGAACAAGAGTGGTGGACCACAATTTTTTGACAATGTTTCCTCTCTCGAGTTTTTGACTATAAAGAATTGGCCATGGACCCATTTAACATTGGAGTCAATGTGCATGTCCGAAAATGTCATTAAAACAGCCAATAATGTTCGTTTACAAAACTGTTAAACTCACCGAGTGGTTAGTGGTGTTCGTTGATGATTATAAACAATATATCGTCGCAATATATGATTCCAATCCGTTTATTTTGCTATAGTGGAACTATTTTTTCAGACACTTCACAACCGTGTAACTTCCGCTCAATATTTGAATCTGAAGCGTTAGCACACTCCCGATAACCGATGTTTATGTCTCGCGGGACACTCACGGTCACAGTCGAGTACAACTTCATATTACAAGTAACAATTAATGAAGGTTTTGTTTGTTTATTTCGCTTACTCTCCCGGAGCACAGT